>JAFLJL010001604.1:0-32684 GCA_018398815.1 Conus ventricosus | reverse complement strand
TGTCATTAATTTCATAAAGAAGCAAGTATTAGTCTCATTATGCTAGCAAAGTTAAGTTGTTACCTGTAGATTGTCAATCCAAGGGAAAGCAGGTGCTAGTTTTTCAATATCTCACCTAAAGACGTCAAGTCTTTTCTCTTTAGCATAATTATTGAATATTTAGGTTGAATTAACGCGTCAATTATGGCTTTGTAACACGTGTAAGTTTACCACTGGTTCTTTCCCAAGCCTTGTTTCATGTTAATTTCAGATCAATCCTACAAGCCATGAGTAACAATCGGAAAAGAGAACGATATGATTTTTTTTTTAGAAGAGATACCTTACACGTTGTCGTGGAAGGTTTTGTCCCTTCTCCCCGTGGAATGTCAATAAATAAAACAACTGGCCCAAATGATAGGTTAGAGGTGATGCACATGTCCAGCGAGGAGGCTGCTTTTTTTTTTTTAGCTCCCTCTTAATTTCATTTTTTACATCTTTTATCATCTTTTACATCTTTTATTCATACAAGTGACTGTGATATTTTAATAATCAGCTATGTGGGCTGTTGGCTGTTTAATGCTTAATTTTACTTTTTAAACGAAATTGTTTTTAAAGCTTTTTCAGGTAAGGTGTTGTGTCTTACTTGGCTTTTCAATATGGCTACCGACGTGTTGTTCCTCGGTTTCGTTAAAAATCTTTCTACTTTTTCTTGCTATTTGCACATGTGATAGAAACAACTGTATTCCTAGTAATCGGTTTAATTTTGAAATTTTAGATGTAGATGTAGATGTAGACACCTTTAGTTCCATTTTTGCTGGTTATAAAACTTTGTGCAACCACACCATGTTAGCCTCTTGTGTCCACCTGTGTCAAGCACTGTTCTCACGTCGATTACTAGGCCCAGATTTGAACCTCTGATTTCAGTTAATATCAAAATAGTACGGTGATAAGAAATTGTTTTTAATAAAAGGGTTAGACATAGAGGAGTTAAATTGTGGCTCTTATCAGCCGCCGTGGTGAAGTGGTTAGCGTCGCGGACTCCCGGCTGGGAGGTCGTGGGTTCGAATCACATCAGAAGTCATGTGGGTTTTTCTGCCCCGACCGGCTCCTACCCAGAGTTGAGTTTGCTGCGGACTCAGTTGGGAAGACTGGGACCACACAGTCGAGTTTCATCCACTTAATGGATGCGTTTCTGAGGGTGTTGCTCAAATTTCCTGACCAACACTGCAGGTGCCTGTATCTCTCGGGCCTGGTTGACGCCGGGATATATATGAAAGGAAGCGTAGAGTACAGCCCTGTCATGTAGTCTCAGAACGAAATGGAAATCCGTAGCATCATCTTAATCATCCTCATTCTCATTGATCAGCATTAAATTTTTTTTTAATTGTGCTTAAGCCTTACCCTACTATCGGGAGATATTGAGCTCAATCCTGGTCCATCCACCAAAGTAAAGTATCCATGCGGAGTCTGCAATTTGCGAGTCACATGGGAACATACAGCAGTTGCCTGTGACGTTTGCAATACATGATATCACTCCAAATGTATGTTATTAAATTCAGCTGATTATGAAGCATTATGTAATAGTGATATATCTTGGACGTGTTTTATCTGTGGGCTTCCAAACTTTAGTTCGAGACTTTTGAAGACTATTGAAGATTGCAGTTCAGAAAGCAACCGTTTTGGCCTTATTTTCACCAGACCGATTCCAAAAAAAAGACCTCCTTGAAATTTTGTCCTAAATTTGCATCCACCCCTGATTCTAAAACTGATAAAATCCCTAATCATAACGTGCAACCCAACATCAAATCATCAAAAGAAAAAGACAAACTTGAATGCATAGCTGTAAACTTTCAATCACTTTTCAAGAAAAAATGAAGAACGCATTGTAACTGGAACAGAAACCTGGCTAGAAACTAAAACATCCAGCAGTGAGCTTCTAATGGAGGATGATTTTGATTTTTATAGAAAGGACAGACTGGAAAAAGAGGTGGGAGAGTCTTGATTGCTATTCGGAAGAACTAGCCAGTGAGTTTTTACATCACGGCAATATAGTAAAAGCTTATTTTGTAGGATTAATTTTAAGAATAAGAGACCTGTCGTTGTTGGATCAGTATACGACCTCCAGACTCGATGAAAATGTATGTTCATCGATTTGCAAAGACATTTCTGACATTGTTTTGGCAATAGGAAGGCAATATTATGGATTTGGGGGGAGTTCAAATTACAGTTCAGTTCAGTTCAGTGGTTTTTTTAAAGTCTTTCATCGCAAAATGATATAAGACACTTAACTAAGAAAGAAAAACAACAACAACAACAACAACAACCCAAAAACAACAACAACAACAAAAAACAACAACAACAACAAAACTCAACACTTACTTATCATCCATGTTAGTAATTTCAAACACACATCTGATATATGCATGCTTACTTTAAATTCAACTTACCTGATATCGACTGGCGTGAAGATGCCCTGCTTGGTAATCAATATTAAATAAACATCAATTCTCAGTTTTTTTATTCCCCCAAAAAACCTTGGATTAGTCAGTCACTTGAAATACCAACCGTGGCAATGTATTCTTGGATTTTACGTTTTAACCAGTTGTCCAGGCGATTTAGCAATTTAGGAATAATTGCAGGCCTGGGTGATCATGACATAATTCTCTTTGAGAGCAACTTTCACCTTCTCGAAGAAAACCCCCCTAAACGTACCATCAGACTTGGAACCAAGCAGACTTACCAAAAATTTCGCAGGGATACTCATGATTTCAGTCGTCTTTTTTTGAGGTGCTAAAGATAATGTTAATTACCTTTGGAAGTGCATAAAAACTAACTTGGAATTTATTATGGATGACAACATACCAACTAAAATAACTTCAAGCAAGAACCACAGCCATGGATTACTACAAAACAAACGTTTGTGGGAGGAAAACATCGGTTCTTTAAGAAATTGAAAACTCACCCTATTCAGAAAGATTACTGATTAGGTATAATACATATTAAGAGAAGGTGTCAGAGGAATGTCGGCTTGCCCACTCCAATTATGTTTTTGTTCTTTCTTTTTTCGTTTTCTTTTTCCTTTTTTTTTTCTTTTCTTTTTTTTTGTTGCTGTTCTAACCTTTGCACCACCTCAGAGGCAGTGCACCCACGCCGCTCATCCCGACACCCCGTCCACAGCCACAGCCGGTCGGCCCCGCCGCAGCCCCGGCACCGGCAATCCACAGGGAGCAGTCAATGTCAAGTCGTCAAGAGGCAACCCAACGGAGGAGACACTGCACTGCTGCGAGTCACTTCGGTGGTGTTCAGTGGCGCCTGTTCTGATCTAACATATGCAGGACACCACCTACTAAACCCCCTACTGACGACAATAATTGCTTAGTCGCGGAGCCGGCGTGAGTGAGCTCTCCCTCCGGAGGGCGCCACCATAGCCGTCCAAAGACAGCTCCCGTGGACCGCCGATACGGTGACCCGACGGAACCAAAACCAAGGCCACAGACGTGGAGAGGACATCGAAACTGAGGTTACCATGAGAGCTGGGCATGAAGGGCCACAGAATTTGAGACATTTCTTTTTTAATGCTGATCGATGAGAATGAGGATGATTAAGATGATGCTACGGATTTCCATTTCGGTCTGAGACTACATGACAGGGCTGTACTCTACGCTTCCTTTCATAATATATCCCAACGTCAACCAGACCTAGAGATACAGGCACCTGCAGTGTTGATCAGGGAATTGAGCAACACTCTCAGAAACGCATCCATTACGTGGATGAAACTCGACTGTGAGGTCCCAGTCTTCCTGACTGAGCCTGTAGCAAACTCAACTCTGGGTAGGAGCCGGTCGGGCAGAAAATCCCACATGACTCTGATGTGATTCGAACCCACGACCTCCCAGCCGGGAGTCCGCGACGCTAACCACTTCGCCACAGCGGCTGGTCACTCCAATTATGTTAATTCGATGATCTCAGAAGGTGATCATCAAAACAAGAAATTATGGCCTACATAAGGAGTAAGAGACAGGACAATATCGGGATTCCAGACCTGAGAAATATTCAGAATAACCTCATTCATGGACCCAGAAGGAAAAGCAAACTTACTAAACAATCAGTTTTGTTCGGTTTTCTCAAATCCCAAGCCTCCAATTAATGTTAGACTAAAGGATGATGATAAGGTCCCTGAAATGCAAATATCAAAGTAAGCAAAGCAGGTAGTATTTAGGTTACTGGCCAACATCAATGAAAATAAAGCTACTGGTCCTGATGGCATTCCTGGCAAGCTCTTAAAATTATGTGCCAATGAATTGACTGAGGTATACCAACTACTTTTCCAAGCTTCACTGGACCAGGGAGTAATACCTGATGAGTGGCGAGATGCTAGCATTGTCCATTTATTCAAAGAGGGTGACAAAACAAAAGCAGAGAATCATAGACCTGTATCTCTTACAACCATATCAGCAAAAATTACTTAAACATATAATACATAGTAGCATAATGGACCATCTTGACAAATATGACTTCTTAAATAACGCTCAACATGGTTTTAGACAGCGAAGGAGTTGTGAGACTCAACTTATAACAACTCTCAATTATCTTAATAACTGTCCTAAAAACAGACAGCAAATAGATGTAATTTTATTAGGCTTTTTAAAGGCTTTGTTAGGGTTGACCATGAGGACCTGCTACTTAAATTAGAACACATCGGCATCCGCGGTTCTTTGATAAAACGGTCTAGACCATTCTTTGTTCGGAGAACGCAGAAGTTATTGTGGAAGGGTCCGTCATCCCGTTGTAAACCAGTCATGTCGGTGTACCACGGAACTGTTCTGGGGCCTTGTTTTTGTTTTGTTTTTTTTTCAAAATTTATAAAAATGACATAAGTAGAAATATCTCTCCTGGCACTACTAATAAGGCTTTTTGCAGTGACAGCTTAGTATATAGAACAATCAGAAGCAAGAATGATACACGCATTCTGCAAAGAAGATCTAAACGCTTTACAAGATGTGGGAAAGAACTTGGAAAATTGAATTTCGTTCCAGAAGTGCCAAGTGTTGTGTATATGTAATAAACGCTCACAAACTACATCAGAATACTCTATTCACAATACTGTTCTTAAATAAACCAGTGCTGCAAAATATTTAGACGTGGTTATAGACAGTCGTCTCGAACGGAAAAAAACATTACAATTTAGTATTAAGAAAGCAAACAACATCTTAGCTTTCTTATACAGGAACATCAACGACTGCCCCCAAAAGGTTAAAGACAAACTGCTACAAAACACTGGTTAGACCTGTACTGGAATATGGTTGCTCAGCCTGGGATCCTTTCCCAAAACTAAAGGACATTGATAACCTCGAAAAGGGCTCAGAAGAGAGCAGCATGGTTCGTAATAGGGAACCATATCAGAGAGAAAGGAAATACTAGAAAGAACATGGGGAAATTAGAAAAGGAAACCTTAGAGAGAGAAGAGCCTTTATTAAACTTAATACCTTCTTCAAAGGCAGAGCTAAACTTATTGATATTCCAAGGAACAACTAGTATTATAAAAGTAGCGCCAGGAGTGGCGGTCAATCTTATGCCATACCTGCATCAAATATTGACAGCCATTTACATTCGTTTTATCCTAGTTCTGTAAGGCTGTGAAACTCACTGCCGGGTGCCATCAAGATTGCCACAAATGCAGTCTCATTTAAAAAATCAAATTGATAAGACAATCTTGAGATCTGCATATTGATTAACTTTTCTATTTTAACTTCCCCATATATTTTATGGTTACCTTGGCCTGAATCTGGCCATTGCTTTTAACCTTTTAAATATCATGTACGACCCCTTGTTGCCAATTTTGCTCCAGGGACAACGGCTGAGTCGCATTCTCTCTCTCTCTCTCTTTTTATTTTTTATTTTTTTTTTTTTAACATGCGCGCTGGTGACTTACTCATTTTTGAGTGCACCAGCTTTTAAGAAGAAGAAGAAAATTCATGTCGCCCAACACCTTTTGAGGATCCCATTGTCATCACATTACATACGCTGATTGTTTCAAAGTAACGTTTATTCTAGTTCAAATAACGTTTATTCTAGGCGTGAAAATAGAGAAAATAACTTCGTATCAAAACATGCATTTTAAACTAAAAGACACCATGCCAGTATAAAATACCAAATAAGACGATGCATGGAAAACATTCTTTTAAATGTCATGTATGTGCAGTCAAAATTTTTTTTCCATCAGACATATACTTTTAATTGTCTTCAGTTAGTCAAGATTGAGAAAAGAGAAGAGGCGAAAAAAAGAGAAGAGAAAGAATTTTTTCCGAAGGTTCCATCGGGACCCAGAGAAGCACCAATATATAAAAAAATAACGGCAAAATAACGATTTAACGATTATATAACCGATATACACTTTTGAGACTGGTATTTTAGTCCTCACTGGGCTAAATTCTGTGAACATATCAAATTTCATCCAAATTGGACAATATGTCAAGAATTAACGATTTTTTCAGTCAAATTTTGAAACACTATGTAGAAGTGCCATTTGTGTGTGATAACCTTTCTATATACCAACATTTCATTAAAATCCACACATATATATAACAAATAACGGCAGAATAACGGTTTTTTAACGGTTGTTTAATCCATTTTCAGCACTACATCACTTACATATGGAAAGACGCTCCGATTTGTCACAAGAACACCCAAAAACTGCTTATAAATTGGCCAAGTACTGTCTGAGATAGTCCATAAAGAAAAAAACACGTTACAGGCCGTTACAACCGTTAGTAACGGCTATAACGGGGCAAACTAAAACATCAGGCATCATCAGTGACCCATCATGAACATACCTGCTAATTTTCATAAAGGTCGGCCAAGTACTTTCTGAGATATTTCATAAAGAAGAAAAACCGTTACAGGACGTTACAGCCGTTAGTAACGGATATAACGGTAAACTAAAACATCGGGCATTATTCGTGACCCATAATGAACATACATACAAATTTTCAGAAATATCGGCCAAGTACTTTCTGAGATATTCCATAAGAAGAAAAACCGTTTACAGGGCCCTTTACAGCCGTTAGTACGGCTATAACGAGGTAAACTAAAACATCGGGCATCATCCGTGACCCATAATGAATGTAAACTGCTCATTTTACAAAGATTTGGCCAAGTACTTTCTGAGGTATTTCGTAAAGATGAAAAACCGTTACAGGCCGTTACAGCCGTTAGTAACGGCTATTGCGGTAAACTAAAACATCGGGCATCATCCGTGGCCCATAATTGAACATACCTACACATTTTCAGAAAGATCGGGCCCATTAGCTTTGTGTGGAGCGAATGGAACACATTTGACCACGGACACACACACAGCACACAGACACACACACAGATACACAGACAAACATTTCTTCGTTCCCATTCTAAAGTACTCCCTGTTCTTTAAGAATTGGGGGTACAACAAGATGCGAAGCATATAAACGTACTCCCAGTTTTCCAAACCGCTTAAAAATCGGCCAAGTGCTTTGGGAGATAAGAAATAAAGGCAAAATATCGGTTTTAACGGTTATTTAACCGATGTTACACTTTTGAAACTGGTGTTTTAGTCTTCACTGGGGGTAAAGCCTGTGTACATTTCAAATTTCATCAAATCAGACAATATGTCAAGAATAACGGTTTTTAACGGTTTTTAACAGTCGGATTTTGAAACACTACATGGAAGTGCCATTTGTGTGTGATAACCTTTCCATATACAAAATTTCATTAAAACCCACCAATATATATAAAAATAACGGCAAAATAACGGTTTTAAACGGTTATTACCGATGTACACTTTTGAAACCGGTATTTTAGTCCTCACTGGGCCTAAAGCCTGTGTGCATATCAAATTTTATCCAAATTGGATCATTATGTCAGAGTAACGATTTTTAAAGGTCAAATTTTGAAACACTATATAGAAGTGCCATTTGTGTGTGATAAACCTTTCTATATACAAAATTTCATTAAAACCCCCCAATATATAAAAAATAACGGCAAAATAACGGTTTAACGGTTATATAACCGATGTACACTTTTGAAACCGGTATTTTAGTCCTCGCTAGGCTAAAGTCTGTGTACATATCAAATTTCATCCAAATTGGACAATATGTCAAGAGTAACGATTTTTTAAGGTCAAATTTTGAAACACTATATAGAAGTGCCATTTGTGTGTGATAACCTTTCTATATACACAATTTCATTAAAACCACCAATATATAAGAATAACGGCAAAATACCGGTTTAACGGTTATATAACCTAAGTACACTTTTGAAACTGGTATTTTAGTCCTCACAGGGCTCACTGAAACAGTATATAGAAGTGCCATTTGTGTGTGATAACCTTTCTATATACCAAATTTCATTAAAATCCACCTGTATAAGAAATAGCGGCAGAATAACGGTTTTTAACGGGTTTTTTAATCCATTTTCAACATTACATCACTTACATATGGACAGAGGCTCCGTTTTGTCACAAGATCATCCAAACCGCTTATAAACTGGCAAGTACTTTCTGAGATATTCCATAAAGAAGAAAATCGTCACAGGCCGTTACAACCGTTAGTAACGGCCATAACGGGGCAAACTAAAAACTTCAGGCATCATCCGTGACCCATAGTGAACATACCTGCGAATTTTCATAAAGGTCGGCCAAGTACTTCTGAGATATTCCATAAAGACGAAAAACCGTTACAGGCCGTTACAGCCGTTAGTAAACGTTTTATAACGGTAAACTAAAACATCTGGCATTATTCGTGACCCATAATGAACATTACATACAAATTTTCAGAAAGATGGGCCCAAGTACTTTCGGAGATATTGCATAAAGAAGAACAAGATCCAAGCATATAATGTACTCCCAGTTTATCCTGAACATGCATGAGATATTCCATAAAGGGGAAACAAGATGCGAAGCATATAAAACGTACTCCCGTTGGTATGGATGACACGTTACACATAGCATGCACCTTCCCCGAAGATGGACTATGGCTGCCTTAATGGCGGGATAAAAAAAGAAACAAGATGCAAAGCATATAAACGTACTCCCAGTTTTCCAAACCGCTTATAAATCGGCCAAGTGCTTTGTGAGATAAGAAATAAAAGCAAAATAACGGTTTTTAACGGTTATTTAACCGATGTACACTTTTGAAACCGGTATTTTAGTCTTCACTGGGGTAAGGCCTGTGTACATAACAAATTTCATCCAAATCGGACAATATGTCAACAATAACGGTTTTTAACGGTCAGATTTTGAAACACTACATGGAAGTGCCATTTGTGTGTGATTACCTTTCTATATACAAAATTTCATTAAAACCCACTAATATATATATATATATATATATATATATATATATTATATATATATATATATATATTTATATATATTATATATTATAAAATAACTGCAAAATAACGGTTTAGCGGTTATATAACCGATATACACTTTTGAAACTGGTATTTTAGTTCTCATGGGCTAAAGTCTGTGTACATACCAAATTTCATCCAAATCGGACAATTATGTCAAGAGTAACGGTTTTTAACGGTCAAATTTGAAACACTACATGGAAGTGCCATTTGTGTGTGATAACCCTTCTATATACACAATTTCATTAAATCCCACCAATATATAAAAAAATAACGGCAAAATAACGGTTTAACGGTTATATTAACCGATATATACTTTCAAAAACCGGTATTTCAGTCCACACTGGGCTAAAGCCTGTGTACAAATCAAATTTCATTCAAATCGGACAATATGTTAAGAATACGGTTTTTAACGGTCAAATTTTGAACCAATGTATAGAAGTTCCATTGTGTGTGATAACCTTTCTATATACCAAATTTCATTAAACTCCACCTATATGTAAGAAATAACGGCAGAATAACGGTTCTTAACGGTTGTTTAATCCATTTTCAGCATTACATCTCTTACATATGGACAGACGCTCCGATTTGTCACAAGATCATCCAAACCGCTTATAGATTGGCCAAGTACTTTCTGAGATATTCCATAAAGAAGAAAAAACTGTTACAGGCCGTTACAACCATTAGTAACGGCTATAATGGGGCAAACTAAAACATCAGGCATCATTCATGACCCATAATGAACATACCTGCTAATTTTCGTAAAGGTCGGCCAAGTACTTTTTGAGATATTCTATAAAGAAGATTCTATATAGAAACATTCGTGACCCATAATGAACATACCTACAAATTTTCAGAAAGATCGGCCAAGTACTTTCTGAGATATTCCATAAAGAAGAAAAACCGTTATAGGCCGTTACAGTCGTTAGTAACGGCTATAACGAGGTAAACAAAAAACATCGGGCATCTTCCGTGACCCATAATGAACGCACCTACTCATTGTACTCCCAGTTCTTAAAGAACAGGGAGTACTTTAGAATGGGAACAAAGAAATTGCTGTCTCTGTGTCTCTCTCTCTCTCTCTCTCTCTCTCTCTCTCTCCTCTCTCTTCTCTCTCTCTCTCCTCTCTCTCTCTGTGTGTGTGTGTGTGTGGTGTGTGTGTGTGTGTGTGTGTGTGTGTGTGTGGTGTGTGTGGGGTGTGTGTGTGTCTGTGTGTCCGTGGTCAAAATGTGTTCCATTCGCTCCAGACAAAACTGCTGGGCCGATCTTTCTGAAATTTGTAGGTATGTTCATTATGGGCCACGGATGATGCCCGACGTTTTAGTTTACCGCTACAGCCGTTACCAACAGCTGTAACGGCCTGTAACGGTTTTTCTTCGTTATGGAATATCTCAGAAAGTACTTGACCGATCTTTGTAAAAATGAGCAGTTACGTTCATTATGGGTCACGGATGATGCCGAGGTTTTAGTTTACCTCGTTATAGCCGTTACTAACGGCTGTAACGGCCTGTAGCGGTTTTTTTTTCTTTTATGGAATATCTCAGAAAGTACTTGGCCAGTTTATAAGCGGTTTGGTAGATCTTGTGACAAATCGGAGCCTTGTCCATATGTAAGTGATGTAATGCTGAAAATGGATTAAACAACCGTTTTAAAAACCGTTTTTTCTGCCGTTATTTCTTATATTTAGGTGGATTTTAATGAAATTTGGTATATAGAAAGGTTATCACACACAATGGCACTTCCATATAGTGTTTAAAAGTTTGACAGTTAAAAGCCTTTAATTTTTTACATATTGTTCCAATTTAGATGAAATTTGATATGTACACAGGCTTTAGCCCAGTGAGGACTAAAATATCGGTTTCAAAATGTGTATATGGGTTACATAACCGTTATAACCGTTATTTTGCCCTTATTTTTTATATATTGGTGGGTATTAATGAAATTTTGTACATAGAAAATTTATCACACCAAATGGCACTTCCATGTAGTGTTTCAAAATCTGACCGTTAAAAAACCGTTATTCTTGACATATTGTCCGATTTGGATGAAATTTGGTATGTACACAGGCTTTAGCCCAGTGAGGACTAAAATACCAGTTTCAAAAGTGTGCATCGGTTAAATAACCGTTTAAAACCGTTATTTTGCCTTTTTTTTCTTATCTCACAAAGCACTTGGCCGATTTTTAAGCGGTTTGGAAAACTGGGAGTACGTTTATATGCTTCGCATCTTGTTTTTACAAAGATCGGCAAAGTACTTTCTGAGATATTTTGTAAAGAAGAAAAAACCGTTACAGGCCGTTACAGCCGTTAGTAACGGCTAACTCGGTAAACTAAAACATCGGGCATTATCCGTGGCCCATAATGAAACATACCTACAAACTTTCAGAAAGATCGGCCAAGTACTTTCTGAGATATTCCATAAAGAAGAAAACTCGTTACAGGCCGTTACAGCCGTTAGTAACGGCTATAACGAGGTAAACTAAAACATCGGGCATCTTCCGGGACCCAAATTGAACGCACCTGCTCATTGTACTCCCAGTTCTTAAAGAAGAGTGAGTACTTTAGAATGGGAACGAAGAAATGCTGTCTCTGTGTCTGTGTGTGTGTGTGTGTCTGTGTGTCCGTGGTCAAAATGTGTTCCACACGCTCCAGACAAAACTACTGGGCCGATCTTTCTGAAAATTTGTAGGTATGTTCATTATGGGCCACGGGTGATGCCCGATGTTTTAGTTTACCGCTACAGTCGTTACTGACAGCTGTAACGCCTGTAACGGTTTTTCTTCTTTACGGAATATCTCAGAAAGTACTTGACCGATCTTTGTAAAAATGAGCAGTTACGTATATTATGAGTCACGGATGATGCTCGATGTTTTAGTTTACCTCGTTATAGCCGTTACTAACGGCTGTAACGGCCTGTAATGGTTTTTTTTTCTTTATGGAATATCTCAGAAAGTACTTGGCCGATCTTTCTGAAAATGTGTATGTATGTTCATTATGGTCATGAATAATCCCGATGTTTTATTTTACCGTTATAACCGTTACTAACGGCTTGTAACGACCTGTAACGGTTTTTTCTTTATGGAATATCTCAGAAAGTACTTGGCCGCCCTTTATGAAAATTAGCAGGTCTGTTCATTATGGGTCCGGATGATGCCTGATGTTTTAGTTTGCTCCGTTGTAGCCGTTACTTAACGGTTGTAACGGCCTGTAACGGTTTTTCTTCTTTATGGAATATCTCAGAAAGTACTTGGCCAGTTTATAAGCGGTTTGGATGATCTTGTGACAAATCGGGGGCCTCTGTCCATATGTAAGTGATGTAATGCTGAAAATGGATTAAACACCGTTAAAAACCGTTTATCTGCCGTTATTTCTTTTATATAGGTGGATTTTAATGAAATTTGGTATATAGAAAGGATATCACAAACAAATGGCACTTCTATATAGTGTTTTAAAAATTTAACAGTTAAAAACCGTTTATTCTTGACATATTGTCCAATTTAGATGAAATTTGATATGTACACAGGCTTTAGCCCAGTGAGGACTAAAATATTGGTTTCAAAAGTGTATATCGGTTACATAACCGTTTTTAAAACCGTTTTTTGCCCTTATTTTTTATATATTGGTGGGTTTTAATGAAATTTTGTACATAGAAAGGTTATCACACACAAATGGCACTTCCATGTAGTGTTTCAAAATCTGACCGTTAAAAACGTTATTCTTGACATATTGTCCGATTTGGATGAAATTTGGTATGTACACAGGCTTTAGCCAGTGAGGACTAAAATACCAGTTTCAAAATTGTCACGGATCGTAAGCCGGACGTAAAAAAAAACAATAACCTCCCACAAACTAACCCATTAAACATATAACACGTCACACAAGAACTGACAATAAAACAATTTTATTCCCGACACAACAATCAATGACCGGAACTTCTTTTATACTGTCTCAGACCCCAGCCTGAAACACACGGTTCCTACGGCCAAGCCGCCACATACCAGTTATTTAACCCCTTTTCCAGTCACGGTGTGCAGTGTTTCCTAGATCCACGATTACACATAGCATAATACAAATCATTTTTTTCCAAAACCAATTCCCCAAAAGAAAAAACAACAACCAAACTATACTAACTTCACTTAACTATGTTCATTTTAGCATATAATTCACTGCGCACATTCACCCCTTCAGTCATCCTTTTTAATCAACATCCATCCTTCATGTATGCACATCCAAAACCCAATGTCTTCATGTGTTTCAATGTCACACACAAAAAAAAAAAAAAAAAAAACAACAACAAAACCATGCCACACGACGACAACGTTGACAGTCTCACGACGACGACAGCGACGGTGACGGTGACCAGACGAACCTGCCTGCCAACGACGAGAAGACACAACAGTAAACACACCGGCTTTCACAAACAGTGGAGTCACAGCAACGGCGATAACAGCAGTGGTGACACACTAACGGCGACACAGACGACAGCGACCGGTGACAGTGACACACTGGCTTCCACATCAGTGGAGACACAGCACCGGCGATAACAGCAGCGGTGACACACTAACGGCGACACAGACGACAGCGACCAGCGACAGTGACACACTGGTTTCCACATCAGTGGAGTCACAGCAACGGTGATAACAGCAGTGGTGACACACTAACGGCGACACAGACGACAGCGACCAGCGACAGTGACACACTGGTTTCCACATCAGTGGAGACACAGCACCGGCGATAACAGCATCGGTGACACACTAACGGCGACACAGACGACAGCGAGCTACGGCGCCCACGGCAACAGTGGCACCAGCCACGGCACCAACAGCAAAGGTGACACCCGCAACGGCCAGGCTGTAAAGACCCGGTCGGATGGGAGGAAAAGTAAAGGGTTGTAGCACCGGACGGGGTAAGGGCTGGGACAACCGTCCGGCACAGCAGGGTGGGGGTGGCAGGAAGGGTACTTGCAGGCACCTGCGACGACCACCGGACAGTCAAGGACAGGAATGCCCGCAAACTGGCCGTCCACAGCACCCCGACTAAGCTGCCCTGATCCGCCTGGTGTACCGGACCACAGGATGGTGGGAATGCGCCCTCACCTGCCACAACACTGAACGATGACAACAACTGCGGCTGGCCACCCCAGCACCTGAACCTCAGGGTCGCAGCACACAGAAACACAGATGACTTGCACGGCCAAGAGCAACACGCTCACGAGGGCCGGCTCACCATGTCGACCGAAGTCGGACCCACAGCACAAACGCTGGCACCAAGACAAAAGCCCAACTGCTCTTCACCAAGGACTTGACCGAAGTGATAGCCACCCGGCCCCACCAAACTTTAAAGCCTGATGACTCAGCACTCATCCTTGCTGATTTTCTGAACTCTACAACACCGCACGTGCAACGGGACTCCACACGACACAAAACAGGAGACGGAAGGCTAACCCCTCTCTCCCCACACTTATCCTTTCCTGCCTGTGCCTGGTAGCAAACGCACACCTAATATATAATGTAACATACAGGTATCCAACACCCCCACCATCCTTTCCCTGAACCCAACAACTACCATATATGGCCCGGTAAGCCTACACCCCCATCGTGGAATGATGCTACGAATCCATACAGAGCCGTCGGCGCGTCTGTACGATTTCCACGCTGATACAGATCGGTGACAATACCCCCCTGCCAAAGATTTTAACCACAAACTTGTTTTTGTTAAAATCAACAAATCACGACTACACCGATCGAACTATTAACCACCCTGCCAAGGTCTCACATCGCTTGACCAGCTGAACCCCAAGCGCGATACCCAACGAACTTTCCTCTCCAATACACTCAGCATCCAAGTCCCCTCGATTCCTGGAACTACAACTTGGAACCCCCTTAATATCGGCTTAAATAATCAGCCGCGACATTCTCACGACCTGGTTTAGTTCCATGGCCGACATCTTCTCCATCTCGTCCGGACCCAGTGCTTCCCCTTCCAGGGACCCCGCCGACCCTGTGCTGTACTGGGTGGCGCTGCTGCAGTCCGAGGTGCCCCTTGTCCACCTTCCTCTGACACCCCAGACAAGATGGCAATAACGACGGATATCAGCGCACATCCCTGGCCAGTAAAAGTTCCCGAACACCCGATCCTTGGTCCTTGCTGCTCCCAGATGACCAGACATCGGAATGTCGTGCCCCAGAGCCATCACGGACACCCGCAACTCACCGGGTACGCACACCTGGGTGACGTTTTCCCGTGGCCCTTGAACCTCCTCATCAGCACTCCAGCCTTCCTGAAGTATTTGACCTGACCATACTTGGTCTGGAAAACGGTGCCCTGCTGGCAAGCCTCTCTCGCCTTACTGAGCGTGTCATCCCTGTCCTGCAACTGGGTCAACCTCTCTGGTGTGACATCCAGCACCGTCTCCTTCACCGGTAGGGGGAAACACCCTTGCTGTTCCTTCTTCCTCGGGGCCCTGGTCACTACAGCACTGACCAGTGTGGGGTCAGCATACACGGGAACTCTCGTCCAAACCCCGAATCCCCTTCCTTCCTGGCAAGTTCCCTATCAGCACCTCCTCCACGGGCTGACCATAACTAACACCTCTATCCTGCCTTGGATAAATGGGGTGACAGCATCCACGACGGCCACCGGCAACAAACTCTGGCACTTAGACGACGCCAAGACCACCGGTACAGACTCTCCTGTGTAGGCATCTCTCGAGACTAGCCTCTCAGCAACGACGGTATATCCTGCTCGGTGTCACGTAATGCATTGGCAGGAACCCCATTGACCGTAACCACACACCGGGGTTGTACTCTTGGTTAGCACAAGGTCCACATAAGGTGGGCACTGCCTGACCCGTGCTCTCCCTCCTACTCCAGACAGCGTGTAACCCACTGGGTTCAGGCACCTCCTAGCAACATGCCGGGCTTCCTGCAATTGTAACACACCATCAGAGACCTCGGGTTTTGCGGCCTATTCCTCTCCCCGCCATTTCTTGACTGGCTGGGCGTCTGACCTGGCGGTGGGCTCCCTCCTTGACTTTCTTTGGGTCCATCAGCTGGATTCTCTCCTCTGGACCGATCCGACTTAGCCTCCCTGCCCATGCGTTTGGCTTCAGCCAGCACAGTGGCTTCTCTAGCTACCTCATCTGCCGTCTGAGGACATGTCCGCTTCACCTCCACCGTGAACTCTGGATTAAGGAGCTGAAGAATTGCTCCTGTAGGATCAGATCCCTTTACATCCTCCACATCGTTCTCATCCTTCCCTGCTGCTGTGCACCACAAGGAAAACCAGCGCCTCATTTTTGCTAGCAGCTGACCAAAAGTCTCAGCAGCATCCTTCCTCACCGACCGAAACTTCTTCCTATATGCCTCGGCGTCCAGGCGAAAGTGCTTAAACAGAGCGCTTTTACCGCCGTATAGGACCCTAATTCCTCCGCACTGAGTCGCATGATCGCTTCGCTTGCCTTCCCTCGAAGTACTGCGATCAGATGAGTGGGCCACGACGTCTGGGACCATTTGCACAGCTCAGCAACTCGCTCAAAGTGCGCAATAAACGTATCCACATCGTCTCCATCACCTAAGGGATCTAGGTGGACGTGCTTGGTCTCCTTAACCTCGATGAGACGTCACGGTACGTTGCCTCGCCTACAACCTGAATCTCTCTCAAGGTAAACTCCCTCTTCCTGGCCTCCCTTTCTTCCTGATCCAACCGCCTCTGTCGAATCTCCTCCTCCTCCCTCTCCTTTTGCCCAGCTGCCTCCCCAACCTTCAGGTCCAATTCAAACTCTCGGGGTCTTCTCTCCTCCTCATCCTTCCGTTGCTGTCGAATTCCCGCCTCCTCACGGGGCCCTTCTCTCTTCCTCATCCTTCTGTTGCTGTCGAATTCCGCCTCCTCACGGGCCATTCTCTCTTCCTCATCTTCTGTTGCTGTCGAATTCTCTCTTCCTCATCCTTCTGTTGCAGCCTAGCCATCTGCTGCTCAGTAGCTTCTCTCTCTTGTTCAACCTTAACCGAGTCCGAAACAAACGAGCCAGAGCATCCCCCGCCAGTCCCATCTCTGAACCTATCCTGCCAAACTGGCGATACAGCTCAGTCACATCCATGTCAGCCCCTCCTGATACAGTGCCCCTAGCATTCTTCTTAGGCTTGACTTCCCGAGCTGCCATGACGTCCTCTGGTTTGTACTGAGGGTTAGCCCTAGTATGACGAGGCATGGGCGTACCGACCCTACCATCACCACGACACAATCCAATACCCTTAAGACAATCGATCAACCCGACTCACCTCCGCTGGCTCCAACTCTTCAAGTGGAACGTCCTCTCAAAGGTATGGGCAAAAACTCCAATCTGCCACACCTGACACCTACAGTAGATTCTACGCCCCACAACAGCGGGTAACTAGGCGAACACTTGCCCACCGCTATCCAACCCTGGGAAAAAACTGGTTACTTTGCTAGTCACCACCCCTGATAACCGCCCAAACGCCGCACTAAATCTCTGGACAATTTTTTTTTTTTTTTTTTTTAAACCAGCACCACTATCTAAACACACAGCACCATCACTTACTACCACATTAAGTGCCCTGTCCTACGCCTGGAAAAACATATTGCTAGACAGGAACACTAACGTACCTTCCTCCCTGTATAGGGGTACGCGCCCTCCAACTCCCCCTAATACCGAGCACACGACACGGACATGGACCAAGACACCCCCCTTCCGACCCTGCCTATACTACCTTCCACCTACCCAACACAAAATCCCAAGGGTACCCCGCATCTCCACCATATTGTCACGGATCGCTAAGCCGGACGTAAAAAAAAAAAAAACCCTCCCACAACTAACCCATTAAACATATAACACGTCACACAAGAACTGACAATAAAACAATTTTATTCCCGACACAACAATCAATGACCGGAATCTTCTATATACTCGTCTCAGACCCCAGCCTGAAACACACGGTTCCTACGGCCAAGGCCGCCACAACCAGTTATTTAACCCTTTTCCAGTCACGGTGTGCAGTATTTCCCAGATCCGCAGATTACACATAGCATAATACAAATCATTTTTTTTCCAAAACCAATTCCCCAAAAGAAAAAACAACAACCAAACTATACTAACTTCACTTAACTATGTTCATTTTAGCATATAATTCACTACGCACATTCACCCCTTCAGTCATACCCTTTTAATCAACATCCATCCTTCATGTATGCACATCCAAAACCCAATGTCTTCATGTGTTTCAATGTCACACACAAAGAAAAAAAAAAAAAAAAAAAACCATGCCACACGACGACAACGTTGACATCTCACGACGACGACAGCGACGGTGACGGTGACCAGACGAACCTGCCTGCCAACGACGATAAGACACATACAGTAAACACACCGGCTTTCACAAACATGGAGTCACAGCAACGGCGATAACAGCAGTGGTGACACACTAACGGCGACACAGACGACAGCGACCGGTGACAGTGACACACTGGCTTCCACATCAGTGGAGACACAGCACCGGCGATAACAGCAGCGGTGACACACTAACGGCGACACAGACGACAGCGACCAGCGACAGTGACACACTGGTTTCCACATCAGTGGAGTCACAGCAACGGTGATAACAGCAGTGGTGACACACTAACGGCGACACAGACGACAGCGACCAGCGACAGTGACACACTGGTTTCCACATCAGTGGAGACACAGCACCGGCGATAACAGCATCGGTGACACACTAACGGCGACACAGACGACAGCGAGCTACGGCGCCACGGCAACAGTGGCACCAGCCACGGCACCAGCAGCAAAGGTGACACCCGCAACGGCCAGGCTGTAAAGACCCGGTCGGATGGGAGGAAAAGTAAAGGGTTGTAGCACCGGACGGGGTATAGGGCTGGGACAACCGTCCGGCACAGCAGGGTGGGGAGTGGCAGGAATGGTACTTGCAGGCACCTGCGACGACCACCGGACAGTCAAGGACAGGAATGCCCGCAACTGGCCGTCCACAGCACCCCGACTAAGCTGCCCTGATCCGCCTGGTGTACCGGACCACAGGATGGTGGAATGCGCCCTCACTGCCACAACACTGAACGATGACAACAACTGCGGCTGGCCACCCAGCACCTGAACCTCAGGGTCGCAGCACACAGAAACACAGATGATTGCACGGCCAAGAGCAACACGCTCACGAGGCCGGCTCACCATGTCGACCCAAGTCGGACCCACAGCACAAACGCTGGCACCAAGACAAAAGCCCAACTGCTCTTCGCCAAGGACTTGACCGAAGTGATAGCCACCCGGCCCCACCAAACTTTAAAGCCAGAGAACAGGGAAATGTCTGTTCAACCCCACTTGCTTCACCACCGAGTTTTTGGGCGAAAGTGGCCTAAAAGCCGCCTTTTCCTGTGGTGGAAGAGAGAGAGAGAGAGAGAATCACCGGCAGACAGACAGACAGACAGAGAAGAGAGAGACAGAGAGAGAGACAGACAGACAGACAGAGAGGCGGGCAGACAGACAGACACACACACACACACACACACACACACACACTCTCTTTCTCTCTCTCAATTAAATGACATAAAATCCGCACACTTCTTCTGACTAATTTCCACCTAAAAAACTTTGTACACGGGCTGAAACCTGATCACTTAATTTACGGCTCGCGGCAGTTTGCACCTAGCCTGCACTTTTTAAACGAAGCACACTCGGCCGGGTTGCAACCCATTGCATCAGAAAATGATTGCCACGTCGACACACCGAATCGAGGCTGTCGCGTGACACGACTGGGGTCGCCATTGTTGCTTGGACTATTGAACAAGAAGGCTATGTTTGTTTGCGCTCTGTTGTGACCACTGTGTTTTACTTGTGTTATTTTAAAATGGCTAAAACGTTATGAAGAACAGGTTTGTTATTCGAGGCCATAAGTTTTACTTTAACTGCATGTTGTAAAACCCGGGAGAGATTGTTTTTTAGAAAACGAAAAAAGTGAACTAACTGCTTTGGAAATGAACGGCTATCTTAAAGGTTTGTTGGTTCAAGGAAATGAAACAAGATGTAGCTAGTTTTAATACGTGCTTGACTATTGATGAGATGGTTCCTTAATCTAATAAATGGCGCTGCATTGTTGAAAGTTGGCCGAAGCAAAAAAAACCATCACGCGTTGATTGTTGGGAGCTGGCTTGATTGATTGTTAACTACAGATTCAGTTTTTCATGTGGCAAGCTGATCTGTGTATTAAGATGTGTATACTTTTCTACTTTTTTAATTCTAACCAGTTCATCTGCCTTCAAGTGTGCCCTTATGCACCTGAATGGCGATTTTCGAATGTTCTGGCAAACAAACTAGATAGGGTTAGGCAGACTTTAGTACATCTACCAGTATGGAGAGGAGTAGTGTGTGGCTAGCACTATCTTCATATAATGCTTTAAATATACAGTGCCGGATGTACTACTACTGGCGATTAGAGCTGCCATAAAAGCTTGGCTACAGCAATTACTGCTGTAACCCAGTTGCAAGCCCGGTTGAGAAAAGAGGGGCACAGCAAACTAGGTCAAGTGATTAGAGAACTAACGCTCCACCCTAGAGCGGCCAAGGTCACAGTAGCAAGCCGTTTTCTTCTACTGACGTAAGATCTATTTTTAGATACCGCTCATGCAGGAGCGGTCGGGGCTGTTTAGAGTTGGCTGCTTTACCCAACAGTGCGCGCGGCTGTAAGACCACTGCAGGCCTCCACTGACGTAAGATCTATTTTAGATACCGCTCATGCAGGAGCGGTCGGGTTTGTTTAGAGTTGACTGCCTTGAATTTCCACCAAGCACTTTATGACTTTGTATTATATTGCTGTGATTACTGGCTTCACTGCTTCGCTTCAACGTCCTGCTTCAACTTTTTTGGCTGCCGCCACACACGCACGTCCCCCCACCCCCCCCCCACGCACGCACGTCCCCCACCCCCACCCCACCCCCACCCCACGCACGCACGCCCTTCCACCCCACCCCCTGTGTACACCACACACACTCCCACCCCCAAGTCACCCCAAGTTCTTAATTAAGTTTTTAATTAATTCACCCCAAGTTCTTAATTAAGTTTTTAATTAAGTTACTTCAAGTTCTTAATAAGTTCTTGATTAAGTTTTAATAAGTTCTTGATCAAGTTCTTCATAAGTTCTTGATTAAGTCATCCTTTAAGTACAACTAAGTTCGTATTCAAGTTATCTTATAATTATCAAAAAAAATACAAGCTATGTTTTTATCTTAAATAGTAGATGTCTAATATAGTACACACACGCCTCAAAAAACGCGTCTCGTTGAGGATGTCTTGCTCAGCGTTCTCTGCATAGATCTTAAAGGGAAAGGTCTTACATCCGAAGCAACCGCATTGATTACAATTCTGGTCTATGGAAATCCCTTTTTATAGACTCCATGTCTTTATTTATTGACACCATCATTTATAATACGCCATGATCTATTTTTATTAAAAAATTTAAAATTAAGTTCTTAAAATATTATTCCATTATAAATGGATCAAAATGATGCTTTGTTATTGGCGGTTTTGGCGTGCTGGTGTCTTTTTCTGCATTTAGTGGCTCAGATTTTTTTGATTTCTTTTGTTTCTGTTGCCATTGTGTATATATTTTATAGCCGTAATAACTGCCCCCAACAGCAGCAATGGCGCCAAAAATGGCACAGTTTTAAGTTCAATATTCCATGAAGACTTTGGGGCCTTGTATCACATGGAGTTTTTATAGCTGGCATTGAATCAACTTGTTCTGGCGTTGGCGGTTTTTATGTTTTCATGATGAGTCATATTCTGTAACATTATTTTTTTTTGTCTGTTCCACTCTGCTAATTTTTTTCCTGCTTCAACACGCCCAGGATTTTAATGGTCTCCGCCTGATTCAGCGTTTTCTGCTGATTTTCTGGCTTGGTTACTTTCTCCACCTGATTCAATGTTTCCTGATTCTGGTTCTGATGATTTTCCAGCTCGCTCATTTTGAAGGAAACAAAATCTATATGATTAAAAGTTATTAATCCCATGTTTAATGGCGATAACAATGTTTCCAAATCTGTAGTATAGATCACATCCTAGAGACTCTAATGACTTTGTTAAAACTGGATCTTGCGTTAAATCATACGTAAGATCTTGTTCAGAATCAATGGGAGCAAATCTACTGACTAGTTTAGTGTACAACTAAGAACCGTTTGCCCACACTTTTCACCATTCTAGACCCCAGCTGCGCTTCATACCTGTTATGATACTTTATAATGTCTTGTGGCGACATCTGTTGAATCTGTTCTATGCTGAATTCATTCCGAGGAACTGTTTTGTTTTCCCACATGCTGCCAAAGAATACAGCCTCTCCTTTTTGGGCATAATAGCTTGGTCATCAACTTGGTCATTCATAAGTTCAGGAAGGTTTAGGCTGCCTTGTAGCTGTAGGAGATCATCGCTGTTCATGTTTTTTATTAAATTATAATTATTTTATTTTATAAAAATGAGCACCGAAAAAAACTGTTGCTAACCTTGTATACCATTCTGCTGTTATTGGGAGGCTAAGTGTAGGATACTCAATGCTTGGTAAAAGCTTGTTAAGAATTAAACCAGCAGATCTTGGCAAACTAGACTTTGAGGATTCAGCAAAGCTGATTGCTATCATTGCAGCTTCGGTTGCCACGAAAGATTTTCTAGTTAAGCAAGGAATAATTCCGACAATATAAATATGTAAGAAAAAAATACATTTATAAAAATGGCTTCACTCGTAATGATGATAGGCGGCGCTGTGGTTAATGCGCTCGCTTTTAGTGGAAGTAATTACGCATTTAGTAAACTGCGAGATGAAGGCGAGAGAAAAAGACATAACAAAGCTGTGGAGCAACTAGCTGCAGCACAAGATCACTATGAAAAGCAGAGAATTGAGCAGTTAGATTTTATTAATAACACACTGAAAAAACAGGGGGATGCAGCTTACACATTTAAAGATGTTGATCAAGCAATAAAACAATATTATCTTGTAACAGGCAAACCAATCGAGACATTGCCCCCACCAAAATTCAGTGACTTTTATCACCCATCAGAAAACAAAAGATGCAAGAAATCGGGTTTATTGTCTTGGTAGACCGTTGTGTATTTTGTTGCACATAATATTGGCTGAGTAAAAAATGAACAAAATCTATTATTCGCCAAAAGGATATTGGAAGGGAAATAACAGCAATTAAAAAGCTAAGCCAAGCAGCTGGAGTCAGTGAACAAACAGCAAAAGAATGGTTATCTAAACAAGCGATTTGGCAAATTTATTTACCTGCGCCTAGACGAATACAGAGACCACACTTTGTCAATACAACTCCCAAACGACACCCATCAAATGGATCTTCTATATTTACCCTCTGATAGGATTAGACGAAAAAGATTTAAGTACGCACTCACAGTCATTGACATGGCTTCAAGATACAAAGATGCGGAGCCATTAACACAAAAGAGTGCTTCTGCTGTTGCTGTCGCTATACAACTGTATACCAACGAGGCCCCTTAACTTTCCCTCGCATGATTCAAGTCGATGATGGAAAAGAATTTAAAGGCCAAGTGAATCAATTATTGTTAAAACATAGAGTTACCATTAAAAGAGGCATTCCAGGAGTTCACAGATCACAGGCTTTAGTTGAAAACTTTAACAAACAGTTAGCCGAAAGACTTTTTCTTACCAGTATCACAGAGAGCTGATTGACAATTCTCGCAACACAGAATGGGTTAGAAGACTGCCCTCAGTTTTGCGCGCAATGAATAATGAAGAATTTAAAGGGCTAAAACCAGTACAAGCAATCAAAAGAAAAACAATAAATGTTGCTGAAGACTCCAGTTCATCCGGCAAACTATTACCATTTGGATTGAAAGTAAGGTACCTTTATTTACCGGGGGAAGCAGAAGGGGACACTCGCATCAGGGCAACAGATCCAGTTTGGAGTGTTGATCCATATGAAATAAAAGAATTGTAAAAATGAATCCGCCCGTGTATTATTTACGAGAAACTGACACAACAAAACAAAACCCGCTCCTCAAAGATCTTTTGTGAAAGAAGAACTGCAGATAATTCCGCCAGACACAGTTCCGCTTTAATTAATTTACGGTTCTCCAGTGCCCGATTGCATATGAAAAATCTGGATTAACAAACACCCGTTTTGTGTTTGTTCTATCTAATGACTTCTTTGTTACAACTGTTGTGTTGATCTCATGTAGATTAGATCGCAGTTTTACGTTGTCATGATGAAAAGTTTATTGCCAAACAATGCTTCTTTGTAGTTGTCATGTGATATGTTTGACTGCACAACGCTGCGAGATATTCCCTTTGCTTTCTTAATGATTTTCTCCTGGCTCGAAATACTGTACATTTTCGATCTTAACCCCACATACTCCTTGATCACCTTTCCAGATAATCATCCTTCATCTTTCCTAAAACCTTTTTGTTAGTAATTGAATGCAAAGGCGAATCTTAGGGTAATCGGACGTGTCGTACCATCCGCATGCCCTTTAGCCACTTCGGTTTCCATGTCTTTATAGATGTCTTCAGTAGGGATATCTATAACAAAACTATCTGTATCTGTGTAAAGCCTCTGGACTCGGGATACGAGGGCTTAAAGTAGTCATAAAGAAACTCTAACATCAAAAGCTTTGATAATTCTAAACAGTAAACCCAATAAATACAGGTTTGTCCAATTTGACTTTCTTTTTTCATCATTATGCAAAAAGCTGATCATGAAATCTTTTAAAGTCCTGATAATTTGGTTTGAAGTCAGCTTAATTGCTTCATTCTCTCTGGTGACCAATCGACATCTTTGCGCTTGTGCGGATTCTCCATAGTCTTTCCAAAACAGCTGTTGTTCATCAGTTTGAAAAAGTTTTTTTCTGAAGCATCTGTGGATTTAGTTCTGAGATCAGGGTTCTTCATGTGTATGGTTAAATGAATGTTCTTGATCGAAAGCAATTATACGATGGACAGCTGTTAACTTTAAAACCATGTCTTAAATAAAATTGGTAGAAGTCTGTAATGACAGACATAATTTTTTTTGCCTCGAAGATTAGGCACAAGTTTAGGTGGCTCTCTTGGATCCTCTTTAGACTTTCTGTGTAATGGATAGTCTTTATGCAGGTCATGGAGTTCATGAGGATATTCTAAGTCAACTTCTAGAATGAAACCACGCTGTTGATCAGGCGTTAAACTGCCCAACCACTTTAATGCCTTTTGAATATTGTTCGGATCACCGCCTGTGTACTTTTAAAGTTACGTAATGGAAGTGATTGTGGCATAGCCCAACATACAGATTGTTTGCATTAAAAACATGAGATAGTAAAACCTTTTACTCGGATCATAGTCGTCCAAGTATTTGTTGTTTGCTTTACGTAATGATGCGACGCCATACTAATTCCTCCCCGCAATCCGTTTTCAATCATCGAATCATTGGTAGGTCAAAACAATAAATCAATCTGTACTCCAGTAAAATTTAAGAAGCGTCCCAACTCATCCGGGCGCAGAAATGTAATGCGTGGGATCCAGGCTATAATGTTTCATGCAGGTCTTTCTTAATTTTCAAAGACGTCCGCCAACAAACATACATCTGCCATAATAGATCATGATAGTCTCCCATCGTTTTACATCTAACTTTTGCCAAGCATCTTGAGCATGCTGGTAATCGGAATCCTGATGTCCTTTCCTCTAAGACTAGAAAAGAACGCGCCTTTAGGCGGAAGTGAGTCTTCTCAAACCTTTCCCAACTGTTCATGTATCATAAGGGTAAACACCCTTTCTAACAAGAGTTGAGTCAAAATATTTTCCGTTATTGGGCAGGACTTTAAGGACATAGCCAGTGCTTCTAATGATCCCATCATGTGCTGCATAGAGTCGTAGAAAGACATGTTATTTAAAGTGAAACACATGTACTTTTCTGATGACTGTGCAATGCATGCACCCTGAAGGCATCGTCTACTGCTTGCATTATAAGATGAGAGTCGTAACCTCGCAAGTTATGAAAGAATACAGGCAGCTTCCATGTCTTTGGTTCAAACTTTAGTTGAAGATTGCATTTACTGTGCGCTGCACCTCTAAACTTCCCACTAATGTGATCATGGTCTCTTACTGTGGGGTTTACACTCTTGGGCGTTAGCTCTAAACCGCAAATCCAACAATGCGTGGCTGAGTCATACTGTTGTTGGTCTTCAGGCGCCATTATGATTTCAGATAAGTTTAGATTATTAGAACAGGCGTTACGCACTTGCTGCATGCGTTTTAAGAATGTTTCTGCAGCATCCGGTCCTCTATATAATTCTGGCTCTGAATAAACGCCATCCGACCTGACAAACATGAAGGCAAATGAACAAATTCTGATGATTACTCATTAAGACTGTTTTTCGAAGTTTTTGTGGTGCTGGCCCTTCATAAGGAACAATAAGCGACTCGAAGTCTGCGTAAACTACGTATGGAGAATTTTGCAGCCGTTTCCAGTTCTTAAAACTAACTTTAGATCCTGGCGGGGGCGTAGTTAGTTCTGTCTTACAGTCTACAGAACTTTTACAATGTTTTATATGTTCACTCGCGGCTTGCACAGATGGAATTCTTGTTAAACATTTTCTGCAGATTTTGTATGTTAGTGTTTTTTGAAGTATGCGCAATAATCTGTCATTGTGCGTATCAATGTGTAATGGGGCAGCCCTGCTGGCGAAAACATTAGGAGTAAGTCCACATGACTTTTGGCTGGTTCGCCTATTGTTGGACTGTTCTGGACACTTTAATTGGCGCCAAATTTGTCTCCTCATCCCATGTGTATACATTAACAGTTATTGGTTGTTTTGTTCTTCAAACTGATCAATTTGGTCTACACTAACAGGAAAGGATATTCCATTGAAGTTAAGATCTTTGGCGTATTGCCGATAGTTAGTCACTCTTTCTGCGTGTTCGCGGACATAATGCAGCCTTGCAAGAAACGCACCACATGAAACATTGTTGTCTGAATTTTTTATGTTTAAAACTGCTCTCTTTAAACCAACTCCCGAGGTAGTGGGAATGTAAGCCTTGCCTACAATCGGTGCATACTTAGCCTGTTTTAATCTAATCTCTAGACTTCGCCCTCTGACCAACCAGAGCCTCTCATTTTAGCTTCTTCAGCGGCAGCGTCAAACTGTGTAAGCAGTTCGTCTGCCCAACCCGGTGTTAAGTCATATGAGAAAGAATAGTCTGTTGTTTAGTTGAGACCCAGACTTCTAAATTTTCTTCATTTATTGTTACATAGTCGATTAAAACAGCTAACATTACTTTAACTGGCGGGTCTATTGTTAGTTTACTTGGAACTTGAGAAATGCATGAACAACACTTGCCTGTACGTTTGCTGGTCAATGACTTCTAAATCAATATCATTCGTGCTCTTGATAAACGCTCTCTCTCAAGCATTCCTTCAAAAAATTCGTCTTGTCCTTCATATATCTTAGCCATGCTGTCTTTCTTTTCTAAGCCACATATTTATTTAAATTAAAAAAAAAATTCTTAATCAGAATCAATATCAACGGTCTTTTTGTGCTTGGACTCATAAACTAAAGTATAAACACCTTTTGGTGTTGTTAATGTGAGCTGTTTAGAACAGAGTTTAATGTCTCGTTTACTTTTTTTAAGCATTCCTTTTTTATCTGCTCGGGGTCTGGCTGTTGAGAAAAACTGCCCTGCCTTCTTTGAAGATCAAACTTTTGTCTTTTGTAGTCATCAAAATCAGCCTGTAAACGACTAAATTCTTCATCCGTGATGTTTGAGTCAGCTAGTGCTTTATTTATTGTCAGTTTGAACGAACTAAGTTTAGCCGTTATTAGTTGAACCATAGCTGTGTGCTTTTGGAGTTTAGTTTTTAATTTTTGCCAGCCGCACTTACAGCTAATGAACACAGGCCGAGAGCTAAAGACAAACCTCCTAGAGGTAAAGCTGCGGGCGCGCCTATGCCGTTGCTAAGAGACCAACACTCGTTCCTGCTGATAGAGCACTTATAGTCGATGCCCCAGTATTAACATAGTAACAGCATTAAGGCAGCAGAATACCTTCGTTTGGTTTTGCTGTATTTTGAAAGGTCCTGCTCTAGTTTTTGTTGCATTTGTGTAATATTGGTTAATCTGAAGGTTTTTATGCTAGGGTTTTCTACTATCTCTTCTTTTGGCGGCGCTGTAGGCACATTTGGATAATCCTGAACAGACATGCTTTTTTTTAAATAAAAATAATTTAGTATAGTACATTTTCTAATCTGCTATATTTAATATTCAGCTGCGCATCATATAATAAAAACAAATGTACATTAAGCGGTTTATCGGCTTCTTCTTCTTTATCAATTTGAATGTTTATTACGTCTCTCACAGTTCTCCCGCTTCCATGCAACTGATTATCCTCTGTTGACCTTAGGTCAATCCATAAACCGTATTTTGTTGTTAAATAATCATCAAGCCTAACATTGTGAAGATGTAAATCTTTAGACACAAGGCCAACTGTTGGACTTCTACACCTCCCGCCCCAAACAGTTTTCTTATTTCATCAAAATGCTGATAAGGTTTAAGCCCGCTAGCATAGATTTGGTTAGGACTACCCTCAATCGAACATTGTACTTTCGTTATTTTTGGATTAAAAAACTTTTCACTTCCTCTTTTGAACGGTTCTTCATCTTCGCACAGCAATAAAATACCTTTAGTGAATATGCTGCAACACTTAAAACTAAAATTCCATATAGTGTCTGCCCTGCTTTTGGGATATGTTGAATGATGACGCACGTTTTCGTAATATATTACTAATTGTGACTCATATTGGTGCTCAATCAGCTTTGCTAATTCATGGTTGCTAACAACGTCAAACTCTAACGAGATGTCAGAAATGCTGTACTTTGCTTCGGTGTCTGATGATTTGATAACCCGTTTGTATTCATTAAAAGTTAGTTCATATGACAATCTGTCTTTTAATGCTCCTTGAAAGTATGGCGCATGCGCTTTTAACAACTCAAAATCTAAGGGAATGGAAAAAACGAATTTCCATACGCAAAATTTACAGCTACAGCCTTTTTGCTGCTTTTAGCATCTGCGGCGATGCGGCGCCTATTCTAAGTTTTAGTGCTTCTTCATTTTCGATTCCTTGAAACGCAAGATCATCCCTTTCATTCCCGGTTAGCCATAGATCAGAATAGGTTAAAAATATGTCTGCATTATGTAAAGAAAATATTCTTGCCCCTCAAGTTTTATAGAAATTTTCTTAACGATTGCCCGCCCCAGATTCTGTACAACTGTCCTGTTTGGGTCTGTTGAAGCGAGTTCTATTTTGAAAGTAAGACGCGCAGAGCCTGGCACAATCAATTCATCCGCTCCTAGGTCTGGAAATTTGACAGTAAGAATTTGATCTGCATCAATAGTAGATGGATATTTGGAACAATAATATTCCGTTTATTTCCCTTCACGCCATGGGGCTCTTTCTGTTTTCTATGCGGGTCAAGAATCGAGCCATATGGTTGTGGCATTTTTTATAAACAAAATAAAAAAGTTAATTATTTAAAAAACATGGCAGGCATTGAGGATGAAGATTATGATGTTTTAGATCCTGGAGACGACATGGAGTGAAATGACTCCTTTGGTACAACATCGCTCGGGGCCCTCTTTGCGGCGTGAATTAACAGAAAGTAAGGTCAGATCATTATACCAAAGTTTAGGCCAAGAACCTCCTGAATTTATAGACCCTAATGATTTTGAAGTAAAAGATGACCATTTGTTTGTGAGGAGCGACCAAGGACAACTTGTTCAGCTTACAACTAAAAAAGACCCATCAAAGTTTTTAGCCGTGGGTTCAATTAGAAATAGACTCAGTGTGAAAGATCAAATCGCTTGGTCTTGTTAGACCGAAATTAAGGGCGGAGGCAGTTTCTAACTTCAAAACACACTGCAAGAACTCCCAACAGATAACCAAATGCAAAACATGGAACTTAAAGAATTAAATCAATCAGCAGGTGAATTAATAATGTATAGAAGCAGAATCCAGTTTTTCCGAAGAAACAGCATTAAAGACCATACACGACTCACCGCTACCCATGCGGAATTATTAGCCTTGATCGTACTTTAAGAACCATCAAAGGCGAATTAACAAACAATTTAGCAAAACTAGGTGAACTAGATGAGCATATAAAAAGAGAAAAAGAAAAACTCGTTGAGGCTTGATGACGCCAACTTAGGGCCTGATATTAAAGAAAGAATAGCCCAAAGACTAAAAGATCTTGAACAAGAAAGATCAGCAAGACTAGAAGTGACGACTACAACCGGGACCAATTACGAACTCAAGTGAATAGAATAAGAGAAACTATCGAAAAATTTTATATGAAGACACGACACTAGCAGAACGAATACGAACACTGTTTAGGAGCAAGGTGTCACATTAGCAAGCGTTATAACAGCCTTAGGATTTGCAATAAGTACACTGGTGATGGCTATTACAGGCGGCGGTGGTCAAAGTCCAGTGCCTCCACCGCCATCGCCTCCATCGCCGCCTGATAAATCGTGGGTAAAAAAACAGCTTGATCATCTTGCGGATTTATTAAAAAAATTAGCCAGTAAAGCTATAGACTCTTTACCTGGCATATTAGGGGGCATTGTTAGTTGGCTTTTGTCTACTGCAGGCAAAGTAGTTGGCTTTATGGCTGAGCACTTATGGGCATTAGTTCTCTTAATAGTTGGGTTAATTTTAGTAAGATAAAGGCCGAGTAATCCTAGGCCAGTTAATCAAGAACAAGTGCTGTCTTTTCATATTCATGGTTATCGCGAACAAAGTCTGGGTCTTCAACGGCCTTTGGGCTTTGGGTCACGGGGATTGGATGACTTAATCTTGGGTGTTCTTTTATTGTTTTTAATATTACTGGCTCAGAATTTATGTCGTTTTTCCCAACCTTCTGTTCATTGCCCGCTATAAGAATTTCATTATTATAGTTTATTATTGTTCCTACCTGGAGTCTGAGGTCAGAAGGCAGCATGTATAAACCAGTGCCAACAGCAAAGTCTACTTTTGATCTTGCGTATTGTAAAACATTTTTGGTACCTTTTAATACTTGAAGGCAAATCAACAGTAGAATTAATGGCGTCCTCTAAATTTGCTAAGTATTGTTTTTGTGCATCAAAGCCAGTAGAAGGATCAGTTATGCTCGATCTTGCCTGTGCTTGTGAACCTAGCAAACACCAAACGTAAGTACGAATAGAGTCGTTTATTCGTTCTATTCCCGCTCTAGTTAGGCCCTTAGAAGTGTCTAAGATAAATGTTGTCCATGCTGTTTTATGCTCTTGCTCTATGGACCCGAGGTGAACAGTTGTGCCTGAAGAGAAAGATGTGTAAGGAGGATTCCAGTCATAGTTATACTTTCTGTGCACGCCCCAAAAATAAGGGGTGCGTAGACCATGATTAAGATCAGACTTTTGCCTAAAGTCTGTCTTAATGTTAATATTGAATTCGTTACAGATTCTTTCAAAAGCCTTCATGTCTATTCGGTTGCTAAATGGATTAAACGGTTTGTCATTTGGTAATGGTGCTTGCAGTTCAGTCAAAATACGTCTGAAGGTGTAATAGAAATGAAATCTATACACTGACCTAACCAAAGGATTAGGATGATTTAAGTGATCAGCATACGACACTCCACACCCAGTTGATGCACAAAACACAGCAAAGTTTAACTGGTTCTGATAAAACTGCATCGGATGACTAAACCACACTTTTGGGATGCGGTCGTTTTTAATAGGAGGGTTAAGATATCTGCTTAATGGAGTACTTACCTTTTTATGAAAGGTGTCAGTCTGGGTCACAGAAATGTCGAGGGTGTCAGTTGTTATATTTTAAGATTGTAGTGCGGCCCAACAGAATATTTTGCATCAGTATATTTGAATGCACTCATTTTTAATTTGTTTTAAAAATGTTTGTAACAATAACAAATCAAGACCGCCCTTCGTTTTTAGAACATGCTATTAATAACGAATGCGGAACTAGACGGTCGCGCTCCATGAAATATTCTACAAAGTCGTATGGTTTAATATAAGCAAAGCCAAGGAGAATAATAAGATTAAAAAAATTAATAATAGAGGAACATTAGTTAGCCAGTTAACCATACTGATGGTTATTACGGGTTTTGCTCGCTAAAGAAGCAATGAGTAACTTCGACATTGCTCTCAAACTTAACAATGCAAATCTAAAAACAATGTTAACATTCAAGCCTGAAGAAGAAGAAGTAGGTTACTATTTTGATAAAGAGCTAGCTAAAATGTTAGGCTTTGCAACTGACAGTCAACTTATGTTTAGT
>JAFLJL010001603.1:22500-34097 GCA_018398815.1 Conus ventricosus | reverse complement strand
AAAATTTTATTAAAAAGGGGAAAATTTTACAAGAAAAAAAAGTTAGAAAAGGTTTAGGACTTTTAAATATTGAATTCCCCCAGTTCTGAAAAGATTTGAATTTTTAAAAAAAGCGGATCCATTTTTAACTCATTAGAGTTTAGTTGATCTGATTACCAATTGGAACATTATATCGCCCTAATCATGGATAAATTTACTTTTAATCATATAATTTTATTTCCTTCAAAATGATCGACCAAATCAGCAGAATCAGAATCAAAAACTTGAATCAGTAGAAAAGTGATCAGTAAAAATCCTGGATGCGTTCCCAGCAGGAAAAAAAATAGCAGAGTGGAACAAACAAAAAAATTAATGTTACAATCACAGAATATAGCTCATAATGAAAAAGCGCCAGAGCCGGAGCCAGTTGTTTCAATGCCAGATATAAAAACGCCAGAACAAGTTGATCCTACAACAACAGGGTTGCCTACACCGCCAAAGTCTTCATATTTTCTTAAAGCAATTGTCATTTTTGGCGGCATTGCTGTTGGGGTGGTTATTACGGTTATAAAATAATAAACAAAGACAGCGAAAACCAAAGCAGTCAAAAAAATCTCAACCCTAAATATAGAAGCTGAACACAACAGCATGCCAGAACCACCAACAACAAAAGATTATTTTGATCCATTTCAAATGCAATAATATTTTAAGAACTTAATTTTAAAATTTTTGTTTTTTTGATAAAAATAGATCATGGCGGATTATTATTTGTTTAAAATGATGGAGTCAATAAATAAAGACATGGAGTCTATAAAAGACATTTCCATAGACCAGAATTGTAATCAATGCGGCTGCTTACAATGTGAGAACTTCATTAAAATTTATGCTGACCGATTTCGCGCCAAGGACGCTGAGCAAGACATCCTCGACGATGACGCTTTTTTTGAGGCGTGTGTGTACTATATTAGACATTTACTATTTAAGATAAAAACATAGATTGTATTTTTTTTGATAATTATAAAGATAACTTGAATAAGAACTTGGTTGTACTTAGAGATGACTTAATTACAATCTTGAGGATGACTTGAGGATGACTTGAGGACGACTTGAGTAAGAACTTAGAAGTGACTTAATTACAATCTTGAGGATGACTTGAGGATGACTTGAGGATTTACTTGAGGATAACTTAAGTAAGAACTTAGAAGTGACTTGAGGATGACTTGAGTAAGAACTTGTGGATGACTTGAGGATGACTTGAGGACAACTCGAGTAAGAACTTAGAAGTGACTTGGGGTGGGCTTGAGTTAAGAACTTAGAAGTGACTTGAGGATGACTTGAGGATGACTTAAGTAAGAACTTAGAAGTGACTTGAGGATGACTTGAGTAAGAACTTGTGGATGACTTGAGGATGACTTGAGGACAACTTGAGTAAGAACTTAGAAGTGACTTGGGGTGATTTGAGTTAAAAACTTAAAAGGGACTTGAGTGTGTGCATGCGCGGGGGGGGAAGGGGTGCGCGCCTTTGTTTAAATTTATAAAAAACCAGATTTTCAAAAATAAAATAGTTATTATCAGAAAAAATGCTATAATTTTTAAAACAACAAAAATTATATAAAAAACTTCCCTTAAATGTCTTGTGGTCCTCTCCAAAATCCCATTGAATTTTTAAAATTCACCAAGAGCATTTTCCCACTTTTTTTTCTTTATCAATAAAAGTTTTTTAATTTTTTTCCCCCTTCTTTTTTACTCTTTCTTCTTTTTTTATCCCCCTTTGTCTTTTTAAACTTCTCAACTTTTTCTCTTTTTCCTATTGATCTTCAAAATGTTTTTTTAAAAAATTTGGAAAGGGCGGGCTAAAAAACTTTCAACAGTTCTTGATTTTCCCAAATGTTTTCCCTTTATCCGTCATTTTAAAAACGGGGACGGGGCCAGGTCTCCAAGAACACTAACTATAAACAGTGCCAAAAACCTTTTTTTATATTAAACCCCCCCAAAAACAAGGGCCCCAACCCTAGGAACAATGCCCACACCCCCAAACTGAAAATAAAGGGGTCGCCCCACGCAAAATTTAATCACAAAATTTTTGCTTAACATAGATATTCTTTGAGTTTGTCAACCCCTTTTTTATGCCGATTTTTTGGTCCCCAAAAAGGTTTTGCAGTGAAAAAAAGGGAAGCAAAAAAGCCGTTTTGGGTTTCAAACACAAAGAAGCCAAGGAGAGTACCGGCACAGGAAAATAAGAAATGGGGGGGGGCAACACCCAAAATTGCGGGTGTCAGTATAAGAACATGTAAAGGAAATAAAGCGAGCTGTTGGGGCCCCCAAAATCACTGTACCTGACACCCCCCGGGCTCGGGAATACCCCCCCTGCCACAATCTAAAAGCCCTAAAATTAGTTTTTTGGGCGCGATCGCTTTGGGTTAATTTTTGGTTTGCATGTTGTTCACAAGCAAACCCTACGGGGCAGAACGCTAAGAAATGTTTCCTGTATTTATCGCGTCATGAAACTCGTGAGTTTTGTGTGTGCTTGTGCGTGTGTGCGCGCATTTTGTGAAAAACAGTAAAATGTTCTGAAGAATTTAAATAAAGGATTTGGGAGGAAGTGACTTTGTGTGAAAGAAATTTAAAAATTTTCTGAGAGAACTATAAAATGCCTATCCGACTCAAAACCGCTCGAACTGGTTGAAGCGGGTTTTACCCGGAAATTTGGGTTTTATAGTTCCTACATTTTAAAATCCTTATCAAAGTAGAAACGGGTAAACAACTGGGTGTAAAATAAATTCCAAAAAAAAAAATATCCTTCCCACAATTTTGCAGATTTTCAGATATAAATATACAAAAAACACTTTTTTCCCTGGCTTTAAACTGGGAAAATAGTCCCGCCAAATTTTTTTAATTAACATGACAACCCCCCCCCCCCCCCCCCCTGAAGGGCCGCCCCTTTTGGTAAAAATTTCACAGCTGGGCAAAAGGGGTTAAAAAAAAAAAACTGGGGAATTTTATTCCAAAATCAAAAAAGACCTAAAGTAAAATTTTCCCCTCCCGACAGCGATAACAAAGAAGTAAAAATATTTTAAAAAAACTGGGGTCAGTTAATTTCTCAACAAAAACCTTTTTACTTTCCAACAACCGAAAAACAAACTTTTTTCTTTCCCCTTTTTTAAAATTTTTCCTTTTCAAATTTTTACTTTCTTCCCGTTCTCGTTTCCCCTTTTACGCCCTTTTCTCGTTTTATTTTTTTTCTCATTCACCCGTGTGTTTTCCACAAATTCCCCTCTTCCCCCTTGCATTTTTTTTAGCTTGTTCTCTGCGTGTTGACTTGTGGGGACGTTTTTTCCCTTTAATTTTGGGGTTTGACCTTGGGCCCAATTTTTCCCTATTTTTTCCTTTTTTTTTTCCCTTTTCCCTTCCCTCTTTCCTTTTTGATTGAGAAAAAGTGTGTATCCAGGGGAGTGTGGTCCCGGTTTGTTTGTTTTTTAAAGCGTTTGTATCAGATCTTAAAAGCTTGTTTCCTGAAGGGTGTTGTTTCGTTTGGGTTTTCCCCCCCCTTTTCTTATTTTACCTCCTTCTTTACTATCAAATATCCTGCCCGTGTAAATATAGTTTTCTTCAAAAGTTGGGTTGTCCCTGTAATTTGATTGGGTTTTCGTACTGCTTTTCCCTTTACTATTGTGTAGCAAAATCCCTCGGGGATCGCGAAAAGAGGGGTAAATCGGAGATTGTTTCCCAAACTCGACCATCGTGCATGCTGTGTTTTTGTCCCTAAACTATCCCCCTTGAATCTCCCAAAACTGTCCCAATTGGGAGTATTTTTTATCCTGTGCGTGGGCCAGTGTGTGAACCAGGAACTTTTGAGGGCATCCCATTCGGGTTGCCTTGAACCCGAATTCCCCCAAGGGGGGGGAAATGCCTGTATTTTGATCTAAATCTGGGATCAAGTTGTTTGCCTTGTAAGTTTCCCCATCCCACTTTTTTTTTCCCCCACACCCCTTTTTCGCATTTTCCGCCCTTTTCCCGCCCTTTTTTGCTGCTTTCTCATCACCATTCACAATTTCTTTCCCTTTTTTCTCTCTTTTCCCTTTTTCCCTTTTTACACTTTCCAACTTTCACAACCCTTTTTTTTTGATTTTCGTTCCCCTCTCTCCTCTTCGTCCATAAAAAATTTTCCCCCCCAACAAAAGGGCACTGGAACGCTGCCCCATTCATTTCCCTTTCCCCCCTTTCCCAAATCTCTCACTTCATTTTCCCCCCTTTATTCACTCCTTTCGGGACTTTTTTTTAGCCTTTTCATCCTTCCCCCTGTTTTTTCCTCTATCTCTTTCCTTTTTCCCCCTTTTCTTTTCCCAATCTCCCTTTTTTTCCTCACCCTTTTCGCTCTCCCTCCTCCAGTCCAACAAAATTTTTAACACCCCCTTTCACAAAAATCAATTTTATTCCTTCCTCTCTGTATCCATTGTTTTTTTTGGGGCCAGAAAATTTTTTCTGGAAAAAATTTTTTTATCTGTATCCCCCTTGCTGCTGGTGCGTCTATATTGTTCATGATGGCTGTCCTCCCTTTCTGCCCGTGGTCTGTAAATTTTTCTCTTACAACAGTTTTCCCCCCCCCCCAGATAGTACCCCGAAATTCCCCTTTTGCCCCCAGGGTCAAAGTAGTTTGGGCCCTTGGCGTTTCGTCCGGGGCCGGGGACAACCTTGCCTGCCTTTTTCAAACTTCTCGCGTGGGCCCCCGGGGCTGTAGGATCTTCAAAGGGGTCCTCCCCCCCCTGAGGAAACGTACGATCACAGGTCTGGGTCCCCTCTGCAGAAGGTTTCCCGGGTTTGCCTACCTGTTGCAAATTCTATTGCATCGTCGCCCAAGGGGCCCCCGTCTTTTCCCTTTTATTTGTCAAATGTCTCTCTGATCACCTCAAAAAAAATCCTCCTTTTTGCTACGGGCCCTACTTTCTCTTTGATACCAAAGAAATTTAAATTTTTTCCCTCTGGGAAAAACTTTCAATTCGGGGCCCCTTTCCTCCTCCATTTAGTCAGTCCCGTGTGCCATATAGTCTTTTTCGTTACCCCTAAAAGCCCTTTCTGGGTGTTTTTTTTTTCTTGATATCCGCTTAGTGCCCTTTAAAATCCCTACATAATTTTATTCAATATGTCCCCCCATAACTGATTGTTTTTGTTTTTCCCTCTGTTTATAGTGGTGGTTTGTAAAATTAAAGGGTCAAATGAGCGTTTTTTGCCGAAAGATTTTTGTCATCTTTGGGGGTCCCGTCTTTTTTGCCAAGTTTTTTGAATTTCGCTTCCCCGCCCGTCTTCTACTTCTTGTTTTCATTTCCCAATTTTTTCCCCGTTAAAAGTTTATATTTTTATCCTGGGCCCCGGGTTTTGGGGGCCACATCAATTTGGGTAAGGGAAAAACCGGCCCGCGCACATAGGCTAAGTGGGGGAATAAAAATTTTAACCCTATTGAAGACAGACATTCCCTAACCCGAAACTTTATGTTGCGTAGACAGTACCTTTCTGCCCGCCCAAAAAGAGTCCCCCTGACTGTCGTGCCTTCCCTATCTCTGGGCCATCTTGCTGTTTTACCCTTTCTCTTGAAACCCCAAGGTATGGACACAAAACCCCTTTCTTACTCCTTACAGTCCTGGCTGAAAACCCATGGCACTGGGTTGTGGGTTTTCGGCAAAATACCGAATTTAGTACATTTTTCCCTCGAACCCGCCATTGACTTCGGGAAAAAAAACGGGCCCCTCTTGTGGTTTTTACTTTCACACCTATTTTCAGACATATCCCCACAAAGCACAAACCCCGATCAAGACATCTTCAAATCCAGCCACTTCACCCCTTCCGCCATCTTTCTTCCTCTTCCCCTTTCTTCTGCTCGCGAGTGAAGCACAGAAAGAACCGATTCTGGCACGCCAAATGCACAGATCCACCATGACTGAATAGATTCGCTTCTTCAAATACTTGTATCACTTTCTACAGCACTCAGGTATCCTTAGCCTTTGTAGAACCACACTAGCAGTCGAAAATAACAGAACTCAAAACATTCACTGACTATTCTCCGCCATCTTGCTGCGAACTCCGAGAGAGAGAGAAAGAGAGAGAGAGAGAGATCGAGATCAACACCCACACACACGTGTGTACAACTGGAGACCATTAAGCCTTTGTCAGGATTTCGTTAACTGTAACTAACAATCTATCTATCTATCTATCTATCTATCTATCTATCTATCTATCTATCTATCTATCTATCTTTATCTATCTATCTATCTATCTATCTATCTATCTATATCTATCTATCTATCTATCTATCTATCTATCTATCTATCTATCCATCCATCCATCCATCCATCCATCCATCCATCCATCCATCCATCCATCTATCTAAACATATATATATATATATATATATATATATATATATATATATATATATATATATATATATATATATATATAAATATAGTTTTAAAACAAGTTAAAAGAGGAATCTTAAAACTATCTACAAATTTGTTTCAAGCGTGTTGCGCTGTCATCAGGATGGTTTTTGGTTTGCCCACCGCCGAGTTATATAGCGTGTGGGCTCCCGTTTGCGGTTGTTTGCACGTGCGGGTTGGCTGCACGTGTTTTTGGGGGCTTTCAGGTTATTGCTTTGGGTAAGAAAGTCTTTTGACGCAATCCCTGCAGTAATTACAACTATAACCTTAACAACATCCTCAATGTCTAACCTTCCTAGGTCGGCTGGCCTCATTTTAAACATGTTTTTTGCTAACACACTATGCCTATACTAAGACCGCTAATTACAGCAGAGTGGTAAATCGTATTGATAATCTTTTTTTCACTCACCTTTTTATTAACTAAAAAATAATTAAAATAATCATAATACGAAAGACTGTCTATGTGCTTTTTAATCAGATAATCTTTTGTTGTTAAAGCTAAAAAATAAAGTTGCAACTAGTTTTGGCGAATCTTCTCTTTCCCATGTTGGGCAGTTTTATTCCTAACAAACATTTTGCAAGGTTGAATAGACTATAACACCAACGATAGGCACTGCATAATTAACCAGCGTTAAACCAGGTTTTAAAAGTATTATATTATTTTTTATTGTTTTTAAAAATGGATTGTGACGAACTATTAAAGTGTGAGGAGCAAGCAGACTACTCCGTAGACCACTGCCATAAAGAAAGATTATACTCTCTGGCCGCATGTGGAAAAACTAGACAGTATTTAGGTGTTGAACTAAGTATTGAACAGATTCAGCAACTGTCTACATCAGACGTTGAGAAGTACTACGCTAGGTACGAAGCACAACTAGGGTCAAAAATGGTTAGATCGGTAGGGCAGACAATGATTAGCCTATATGCTAAGTTAGTAAGTAAGATGGCGCCGGTTGATTCAGAAGAAGATTTAAAATATGACTTATCGCAAGATCCGGTTTTAAACAAGTCCCTAGAAACTCTTGTGTGTGACATGTATTACAGATTTGGGACAATGTTATGCCCATTCATCATGGGATTAATTACTTGTAATCATATTAAATTTAATCGCAATAAAAAAAATGAGAGAGAAGAAGACACCGCAGGACAATCCGCAGGACCCTCCGCAGGCCCTCCGCAGGAGCAGAATGTACCCCAGGTGAATGTGCCACAAGTGAGTAGTGTTACTAAGCCTAAAAATCCTGGGCGTGTTGCGGCTTGCCATAGGCTATCTGAATGGAACAAACTGCAAAAAGCAAACCAATCACAAAACAAAAATTGTTAGATAGTAATACAACATCGCCGCCACCACCACCAACAACACAATTAACAACAACAACAACACAATCACAATCAAACGATAAGATGTATCATTATGTAATGGGAGCTGCTGTTGTTGCTGGGTGGTTTTTTAGCATACAAATACCTTACACCATACCTAGCAACAAAGCTGCAAGCCCCCACAGTAAAAGAAGAAGAACCAGCTTCTGCAAAAAAAGTGCAACCTCCTGCTGTAGACCCATTTTCTATGGAATAGTTTTTTTAATGAACTAAATAAAGTACAAGTTAAGAACTAGATAAGTACAAGTTAAGTTAGTTATAGAAAGTACTTTTTAAGTTAAATGCAAGTAAATTACAAGTTAAGTGTAAGTAAATTATAAGTTCTTGTTAAGTAATAGTTAAGTTCTTAAGCAAGTACTAGTTAGGTTCTTAAGTAAGTTCTTGTTAGGTTCTTAAGTTAAGTACAAGCCAAGTCAGTCAAGTTAATCTTTTAAAGTTCTCCAATGTCCTACAGCATATGAGAACTCAGGATTAACGTAAGTTCTCTTGTTATTGTTAGAGACTAGTGATTTTTTGTTAACGGCAGTTGTGTTTTCTTGATGAAGAGTAGAGCGCAGATTAACATTTGTGTGATAAAATACTTTGTTCTCAAAGAGAGCTTGCTTGTAGTTGTCGTGAGTTATATTTTTTTTGACAACTTCTTTACTTATGCCCTTAGCCTTCTTCATTACAGAAGTCTGGCTAGCAACGCTATACATCTTAGACCGCAAACCAACATATTCTTTGATAACTGTCCCATTAAGTTCATCCTTCATCTTTCCAATTACTTTCTTGTTTACAGTCAAATGTAAAGGACTGTCTTTTGGATAGTCACATGTGTCATACCATCCATCAACTCCTTTAGCTACTTCTGTTTCTAAATCCTTATAGAAGTCTTCTGTGGGGTCGTCTAGAATAAAAGAGTCAGTGTCTGTGTAAAGGACTCTTGCTTCTGGGTACCGCGGTTTAAAGTAGTCGTACAGAAATTCTAACATCAATAACTTTGACAACTCTAATACGGTAAAGCCGATATAAACACTGGCTTGTCCAACTTAACATCCTTTTTCTTCATCATAATGCCAACCAGGCTGTCGTTAAATCTTCTAAAGTCTTGATAGTTAGGTTTAGAGGCAAACTTAATTGCTTGGTTTTCTTTTGTAACTAATTTCACATCTTTGCGTTTGTGTGGATTTTCCATGGTTTTGCAAAAACAGCTGTTGTTCATCAGTTTAAAGAAGTCTTTTTCTGAAGCATCAGTGGCTTGGGTTCTAAGATCAGTGTTCTTCTTGATGTATGGTCTCATAAAGGGCTCTTGATCAAAAGCAATGATTCTATGAACAGCAGTCAGTTTCAGACCGTGTCTTAGGTAAAACTGTAACAGTCTGTAATGACAAACATACTTAGTTTTGTGGCAAAGATTGGGAACAAGTTTAGGAGGTTCTGTGGGGGTCATCTTTAAGCTTTCTGCGGCCAGAGGATAATCGTTGTGAAGATCGTGTAATTCTTTAGGATATTCTAAGTCTACTTCTAGAATAAAACCATACTGTTGATCTGGCGTCAAACTGTCCAACCACTTTAATGCCCCTTGAATATTATTTGTGCCATGTCCTGTGTACATCTTGAAGTTACGTAATGGAAGCGGCTGGCTCATGGCCCATCCATACAGATTGTTAGCGTCTAAGTACATTAAATAGTTGGATGGTTTAGTGGGATCATAATCATCTAAGTACTTGTTGTTGGCTTTGCAGTAAGGATGTGAGGCCATGCTAATACCTCCCCTTAGACCGCCTTCAATCATCTGAAGTGTGGGTAGATCAGATATTAAGTCGATCTGGATGTTTGTTGACTTTAAGAAAGCATCCCAAGAAAGGCCTGGGGCAGAGATGTAATGTGACGAGTCTAGACAGTAATGTTTCATGCATGTAGATCTGTAATTCTGAAAGACGTCTGCCAATAGACATACATCAGCCATTAGATACTGATCGTGATAATCACCCATCGTTTGGCAGTGTAATTCTGTCCAGGCTTTCTGTGCGTATTCATAGTCAGAGTCAGTTATGTCTTTGCCTCTAAGACTAGAAAAGAAAGCGCCTTTAGGAGGAAGCGAGTCTTCGTCAAACCTATCCCACAAGTTCATGTATTCATAAGGATAGACGCCTTTACGCACCAAAGATGGATCAAAATATTGTTTAGTGATTGGAAAGGCTTGTAGAGATCCTGCTAACTTATCTAAACTCCCCATCAGATGTTGGGCAGAGTCATAAAAGGATAAAGAGTCAAGAGTAAAAGTCATGTACTTTTCTGAAGACTGCGCAATGCAGGTAACCCTCTTATATTCAGAAGTCACTGCTTGCATGATGAAATGAGAATCGTAGCCTCGTAGGTTATGAAAGAAGATAGGCAGTTTCCATTTTTTTGGGTCAACCTTAAGTTGAAGATTGCAATTGTTGTGTGCTGCCCCTCTGAACTTTCCAGTAATGTGATCGTGGTCTCTTACTGTCGCGTCTTTACTGTTAGGTGTTAGCTCTAAGCCGCAAATCCAACAGTGTGTAGATGAGTCATAACGTTCTTGGTCTTCAGGACTCATAACAATGTCTGAAAGATTTAGTTGGTTGGATAACTGATTGCGAAGTTGTTTCATCTGCTCTAAAAATCTACTAGCTGCGTTAGGGCCTCTGTAAATCTCTGGTGTTGTGTGTTGACCATCTGACCTAACAACAATAAACGCATAAGAACAGATCTGATGGTGGGTTAATAAGGTTGTTTTTTGTTCTTGCTGTTGTGGGCCGTAGTACTGCGGCAAGATTGATTCAAAGTCAGCATAAACTACGTATGGGCTCATTTGCATTTTGTGTACATTCTTAAAACTAACTTTAGACCCTGGTTTAGGGGTGAGGAGTTTGGTTTCACAGTCTACAAAACTTTTACAATGTTTCTTATGACTGGCAGCTGCTTCTATAGTTGGGATTCTGACCAAACATCTTCTACAAAGCCCTTGCTTAGCATGATCCTTTGATGTAAAAACCATATGTCTGCTTATTGTTCTGATTAATACATAATGACTCTTTGTACTATCTGCAAACAGTATCAAGTCTACATGTTTGTTAAGCGGTTCGCCTAAAGTAGGAGCGTTGGGAGAAACCCTTAGAGGCACTAGATCAGCTTCTACAGACCATGTGTATACGTTTACAGTGATTGGTTTGTTTTGCTCTTCAAATTGAGATATACTGTTTATACTCACTGGAAAGGTTATGTTGTCAAAGTTCAGCACTTGCTTATATTGTTCATAATTGGAAACTCTGTTTGCATGATTTTTGACAGGATGTAAATGTGCTAAAACACACCACATAAAACACATGTTGTCAGAATTATGTATGTTTAAGACTGCTCGTTTTAACTCTAACTCTCTTGGGAGAGGAAGGTAAGAATTGCCAACTATAGGATAGAACTTTGTTTGCCTCAATCTGATTTCAAGGACTGTCCCTTCAGACCATCCAGAACCCCTTAACTTTGCCTCCTCACTTGCATGGTTAAACTGTGTAAGCATGTAGTCAGCCCAGTCAGAGTTAAAGTCGTGATAGCTAATAACTTCTTTCTGTTTAGTTGAAACCCAGACTTCCATGTTACTATCATCAGGCGTTATATAATCAATCAGAACGGTCAACAGCACTTTTACTGGCGGCTCCATCTGAAGAGACTCTGGGATTTTAGAGATAGCGTGTGCCACGCTTTCATGAACGTTTGTGGGGTTAATGATGTCCATGTCTACTTCACTAAACGTATTGCTTAATTGTTTGTCACTGCTAAATATTTCTTCCATCGTATATA
>JAFLJL010001603.1:0-17500 GCA_018398815.1 Conus ventricosus | reverse complement strand
GTGTGTGAGTGTGTGTATGTGTGGTGTGTGGTGGTGGTGGTGGTGGTGGTGGTGGTGGTGGTGGTGGTGGTGTGTGTGTGTGTGTGTGTGTGTGTGTGTGTGTGTGTGTGTGTGTTTGAGTGTGTGTGTGTGTGTGTGTGTGTGTGTGTGTGTGTGTGTGTGTGTGTGTGTGTGTGTGTTTGTAAAGAAGACAAAATGAAGGAAACTGATCTTGTGATAGGCGTCCATCTTGTTACGTCTTCCACAACATGTGAATAATTGAGTGTTATTGAAGTTCAAATGATTTGAAAACTACTCAATGTTTTTTTGCATTTCAAATCATCTTGAAGTAAGTATCAATAAAACAGTACTGGCATACTTTACATAACTGTATAAATGGTACAAAATTGTATGATTCAACTGTGAACAAAAATTGCAACACTCTTTTATTTCAATGGATTCCACGTGATTTTAATTTTAAGGACTTTATCAATGGGCAGAATAAAACGAAGCGATTACAGTTTCTAGAATTTTATTCCATATTAACATTTTTTTTAAAATATAGATCTGAAGGATACTGCTACACCTAGGCAGATGCAGATGATTTTTTTTCTTTTTTCTTTTCGTTGTTGTTGCTTGAAGCAACATACATTCCTATTCAATTGGAGGACCTTTCTTTACATTCGTATATGGTTTTGCAGGTGTATGGCAGTACTGATCGTCGTCATGGTAATGGGTGTATACATTCAAATAGTGCTTAATTCTGCCCTCACCCTGCAGTTCCAGACCGTTGAAGTGACCGACCCTTTCACCAACACATCCACTTACATCTTTCGTATGTGGCCTTTCTACCTCCGTCACCGAACCATCATCGACATCATCTACAGCCACCTGATCCTCTTGACTCTTTCTTTCTCTCCCTCGTCGTTGTGATCGTCTGCACCGCCATCATCATCTGTCGCCTCAAAGTCACCGCCACCTGGCGTCAAAAAGCTGTGTCCAATATGACGTCAGTGGCGAAACAGGAAGTGAAGCTGACGCGCATGCTGGTGACTGTGTGTGTGGTGTACGTCACGTGCACAACCCCAGCTGTGATCAAGGAGATGGCAATGTTCAGTCGTGTGCCGGGGGTTATGCTCTCAGATTATCTGAGCAGTTTGTTCAAAGTGTGCGCGGCTCTTCGTAATCTGCTTGTGGTGGTGAATGCTTCCGGCAATTTTCTCATCTTTACCTCTCCACAATAAACTGTGTTTGTAAAATGTTCTTTACCTCTCCACAATAAACTGTGTTTGTAAAATGTTCTTTACCTTCCCACAATAAACTGTGTGTAAAATGTTGTTTACCTCTCCACAAAAAAACTGTTTGTAATTTTTTTTAACCTCTCCACAGTAAACTGTGCTTGTAAAATGTTTTGCACCTGTCCAGAATAAACTGTGTAAAACATTGTTTTTACCTCTCCACAATAAAATGTGTTTGTAAAACCAAGAAATGAAGAAGTTTTGACTGCAGCTGCTATGGTAATAGAAACAACAGCTTCCGAACAAAATCAATGCAAGTGAAAATGATCTCTCTTGGGGCTGAAGAATAAATTTAACGGAATTTTTGTTCACCCTGCTGCGAAGTCATATAACAAAAACAAAAAAACACACACAAAAACACCAAAAACAAAAAAAGGAAAAAAAAGAAAAAAGAAAGAGAAAAGAAATATTGTAAGTGAAAAAAAACAGGAGAAAGAAGTGCGAGGCTATCAAATCATCAGTCACATACTATGACAAACTGTGAGATCAAAACATCTCATAGCAATGTAAGCTGATGTAACGAAATGCACCTGGGTAAAGTATACACAAAGTAATTCTTTTAAAGGTGACTGAGCATAGTCTCTGCCATTCAGATGTATTCATCCTAGGCATTAATTATCCTAGCTAAAGAGCTGGTTACTGCCGCAATTTAGGCCCACAAATGTATGATTGATCAGTGTATTATTACCATTTAAACACAACAAACTAGTTTTATTTCAAGTTAGGCCTACAAGTGTAAAGTTAATCATTGTCCTGTTACCATCTAAACACAAAACACCTGTTTCATGTTAGACATCTACCTCGTCCTCTATTCAACCTAAAAAGAAAACTAAGAGGCAACTGATTTTTAGATGATATGCAAATTAATGTTTTAGACAGTTCAATATCAAACCTCTGTTGAAAAATGATTTGGCAGACTTAATCTCTCTGGTCAATGCTAATATGAGAGGATACATCAATATACTGTTTTTGTCATCGGTAGATGCTTCCTTTGTTAAGTATCTGAAAAGTCTGAAGCCTAAGTTGAAGTTTTCTGCACAAAGTTGTTCCTCTTAAATTTAGAAATCTCTTACCGCAAGGTAGCCTTTACGTGTAACAATTTCATCATGGTCGAAACTAAATACGCGAAAAGAGTATTTGAATTGTCTGTAAATTTGTGAAATCAAGATTAACAAATCTAATCAGAGTCGTTCCTTTCGTGTGTGTGTGTGTGTGTGTGTGTGTGTGTGTGTGTGTGTGTGTGTGTGTGTGTGTGTGTGTGTGTGTGTGTGTTTTACAATGCATGCTTACGCACGTGCCCCCCCCCTCTCTCTCTCTCTCTCTCTCTCTCTCTCTCTCTCTCTCTCTCTCTCTCTCTCTCTCTCCCTGTCTCTCTCTCTCGTTCGCTCAGAACAAGTTCCATTCTTTGCCCGGCAGAGTGAATACGTAGTCATCTGACTTGAATTTTTCCTTCGCCAAATCTTCCTCCTCCACCTCCTGCTGTGTGTGTGTGTGTGTGTGTGTGTGTGTGTGTGTGTGTGTGTGTGTGTGTGTGTGTGTGTGTGTGTGTGTGTGTGTGTGTGTGTGTGAATTGTGATACGTTCCACATGACCTTTGTCTATCGTATTCATCATTAACACGAGAATTCTGGAAGTTTCTTTAGAACCCCAGAATAATCCTGAAAGTGCAGAAAGTTCCATTGAAGTTCCAGAAATTGTTTTCTGAATGCCTTTTTCATTTGGATTGTCTTGCGTCATGGTTCACAAACTTTCCTGAAGGCTCCAAGAATGATGACTGCATAAAATAGATCATGGCTTGTGAGCTTTCCAGAAAGTTCCATATATTTTGATTGGCTACGCTCAATTTTCTAGTGGCTGTGTCATTTCATCTTTCCCGAACTTCGGACTTCATAATTTATGTATCCTAACCAGAGCATAGTTTATTGAAGAGAGAGAGAGAGAGAGAGAGAGAGAGAGAGAGAGAGAGAGAGAGAGAGAGAGAGAGAGAGAGAGGAGAGAGAGAGAGAAGAGAGAGAGAGAGAGAGAGTGAGCTATGAATATTCCTAGAGTTGAGGAATACGTGCGCATTTTGAGACAATTATAATAGTCACATAAAGATTCATGCGTGTATCCTCTGACCGGAGTAAAAATTTTGCGTATGGTCAATTTTAATTTTCCTACATCTCAGCTTCCAACAATGTCCTGTAACTTATATTTTTAAAGACATGTTTTTACTGTGCTTTTTACATTATACTGACATGTCATCCAGCGCAATAAACACATGGCATGCCATAGTGTATATAATTGCCAGGTGCTTTATGTTTAGATTCTTTTTGCGCAAAACATGTCTATGATGTTTTGACTGTAGAGCATATTATTATCAGAATAAAGAAAAAAATCTTTTAAACATAATAGTGAATGTGAAACTCTTTCAATCGTAACATTTCTTTGTTTAGTTAAGTCTTGTGGATTTTGCTTTGTTGTACTTAATAATGGACAGAAATCTAGAGGTTCCCATTTAAAAAAAAATGCGAATGCTGGCTACTATCACAAACACTTTGGTTTCTTCAATGTCTACAGTGCAGATGACATACACATGTCATTTGCCACGGAAACAAGTGGGCTACTTAGTCCCACCATTCACCCCCTCTCACTGCCTGCCCTCCCCAAAACAATGGAAATGTTCGACTGATTTTTTAGAATGGAAAACACCCCAAAACTAGCTGCCAGAGTGGCATGAGAGTGGATACAGTGCTCTGCTCAAGGTCATTGGAACCAACGATTCTGACCGATACCATGGTGCCATTTGAAATCAGACCGAAGGAAGCACACTGCAAAACTAAGGAGTGTGCCAGTGTACTCAGCTTAAAGGAATCTGGCTCCTAGCTTAAGTTCTTGTCGAAGAGTTTGGAGTAAGGAAAGGTGTGTGTGTGTGTGTGTGTGTGTGTGTGTGTGTGTGTGTGTGTGTGTGTGTGTGTGTGTGTGTTTGTGTGTGTGTGTGTGTGTGTGTGTGTGGGGTGTGTGTGTGTGTGTGTGTGTGTGTGTGTGTGTGTGTGTGTGTGTGTGTGTGTGTGTGAAGGGGAGAGAATGTCAATATGTTTGTTCAAGCTCACCCTATCTTATTTTGCACGAAAACCCCCCTTTTCACATACAAATCACGTCCTTCTCATGCTACTTTTAGCCAAAATTAACACCTGTTTTACAACCAAACTTAACACGCAAAAACCTCTAAAAATCGACGTAATCGTTACTTTAAAATGGGGGCCTTACGTGTAAGATAAGATAGGGTGATCGTGAACAAACATATTGACATTCTCTCCAGGGGCATAAAATCATTATAAAAAAGTGCAAAACTCTTCGCATCTGGCCACATTACTGATCACCCCTGGGTCTAACTTGAGACCCTATGACGCCCTAGGGCCCCAAGCCAGATCCAGAGGATCACAGATAATGTGGCCAAGATGTGAAGGGTTTTGGGAATATGCCTCTAATAGTGATATTTCTTATACTTGGTTCCCTACTTTCAGTTTGTCTAATTTTGGGGCAATTCTCTCCCCCCCTTTTTAAAGTGACTCTTCCTGGGACACACATAACACATTGTGGTTTACGGGCGTTTATAGCCGTGCCAGTGACCAGACAACACATTGTGGTTTAACGGGCGTTTTAGCTCGCCAGTTGACCCAGACAACACATTGTTGGTTTATTTAAAACTTTACACTTTTAGGATTATATATATACTGTACAAACTGAAAGCTTTATAATTCTATGGTGTTTTATGCATAAGTGTGACTGTTTTTAAAAATTGTTTTTTTATTAAGCAGAATAGTTTTACAGGTTAAACAACAACTGTGCTTTAAAGTATTTTTAGTAGCTGCTTTTTTACAATTTTCATATTAAAAGCTTAGCAAATTAACACAAAAACACAACTTTTAATAATCAATTTCTCTCTACTGATCTTATAAATAGATAATTTTTTTCAGGGGAAGACAATTACTTTTATGCAAAATTAAAGGGAGATACGACAAAAACGCGAAGAGCACACAAAACAAAGTGTGAAGTAACGACGATTAATGCACGACCCCAAAAACAGGACAAGAAATTTTGGGGCAAAATGCCTTCCTCGCGACAAAAAAATACAGACATAAACATGCACAATACTCCCTTGTAAAGCCAAAGTGGTGAAATGAAGTAGACAGGGGACAGTGGAAGGGGAGGGTGAGTAGAGTTCGAAGAATAGGGCACGAGGAAAGAGGGTTAGAGTAAAGTGAGGAGGGAAAAAGGAGGAGGGAAGAGAGAGAGAGAGAGAGAGAGGGGGGGGGGGGGGGAGGAAAGAAAGAGAGGGGAGAGACAGAGAGAGATGGAAAGTAGAGGAAGAGTGGGAAAGAGAGAGAAGAGGAGGGGAAGGGGGGAGTGGGGTGGAGGGGGAGGGGGTGTGATGGTATGTAGTGGGTGGGGTTGCATATGAATGAAATGAACAAGAGAAAGCACAATAATAAGATACAATAAAACTCGAAAAATCATTTTAAATTGACAAGGGGAGGGGGGGGGGAGGAAAGAAGGGGGTCACCCGCCTAAAGCATCCGACCCAAGTCTGACCCAAGGGTAGGTTGCCCTACCCAACCCACCAAGGGTGAGAGGGAAAAAACGGGAGAACCCCGAGAAAAAACCCACTAGCCAGACGCAGCTAAGGCTGCAAGGCTCCCCCCCCCCACACACACGGAAAAAAAAAAAAAAAAAAAAAAAAAAAAAAAAACAAAAACCCTTGCCCGCGGGCAAAGCCTCACACACACACACACACACACACACACACACACACACACACACACACACACACACACACAACACACAAAAGTGGCGCGTGTGCGCACGAACAAACACGCACGCACACATACCACGCCAATAAGCGCACACACTGGGGGGGGGGGGGGGGGGGGGGGGGTAACAATGGGGAATAAATGGGTAAATGTACAAAAAGGCTTTACATTAAGACATCTGGTGTAGCATAGGAAGTAGGTGGTGCAAATGGTGGCGCAACAAAAAAAAAAAGGGCAAAATTAAGAGCATTAACGCAAAAGATAGATATGCGGTCATGATGAGAGGCGCTAACAACACTCCAATGCCCAAAAAAAAAAAAAAAAAAAAAAAAAATCTATACATATTATATCCCACACACATATATAATATAATAAAATATACAACATATATATATAAAATATTATATATATATTATAATACAGATAGACTAAAAAAAAATTTTTTAAAAAAAAAGGGGAAGAAAAAGGATAAAAATCACTTTCATTATCATTGTTTTGCTTATTTTGATTGTTTAATGATTTACTCTGTGCGTGTGCTAACAAGGAAGGTAGAAATCAATACTAGAAAACTGCTGCCAGAGAGTGGAAAACCCGGGCTCAAAATAGGCCTCAGAGGGCCCATTGCTCGTTTGGTGGAGCGCGTTGCAGTGTGTGTTACAGGCCCATGCCGCGGCTTACCTATTTTTTAATTGTCGTTTTTATTTGAGTTTAAAAATGAAGCCCCAAGTAGCTACAGGGCCTTATGTAATATACTTTTAGAGTTGGGATTGGAGGGGAGGTGATAGAGAAAAGTTAAAGAGCAGGTTTGAAGAATTAATTTTCTGATTTTTGAGCGCATAAATTTGCGAGAAAGGTTTAAGCAGGCTATCAGAAAAATACCAGATTCTTTGGCCCCAACGATTATAAAGTTGTTTGCTAATTTTAGTTGATAATATGGCTTTGAAGATGTTAAATCTGACTGTTTCTACCAGCCCTGAAGGAGTTGCTATATCACTTTAATGAAGATCAGGTTTTAGGATTAGAAAGACTATGAAAATTTAAACAATACTGACATTTTACATTTACAATTTTTTTTATTTATTTAGATTTTTTAAAATGGCTGCTATAACTCAGTGAATCTGATTTAAAGAATTGTAAATGAAACTATTTGACGAAAACAATGAAAGTGTTAAACATTGATTTTAGTGAATTTGGTTTTGAGAATGATGTAAACAATAAAAAATAATCATAGTGAATATTTAACGAAAGCAATTAAAGTGATGAAAATTGACTGTTAGTGAAAACAGAAAAGCTAAATAATTAGGTGTTATTGTAAGGTTAACGTGTCTTGAAAGTGTTGGGAACGCTTAGGTGAAGAATAAAAGCGCGTTTTTCTTACTTTTATTTAAATTTTTTTTTTTTAATTTACGTAAATATTTGAGTTAAAAATGAGCCCCACAAGGTGTCTGAGTTTGAAAAAACTGCCAACCAGCGCACTGGTTTAAAGGTAGTGACAAACAATTAAGAATATTTTTTAGTGAAGTAGACATGGACATCATTAACCCTCGAACGTTCAGGAAAGTGTACACATGCTATTTTTTAAAATCCCAGAGGTCTCTTCAAACTGGGCCCACCAGCAAAAGTGTTGTTGGCCATTCTGATTGAATATAACCCCGATGATAGTAGTATACTAGTTTGGGTTTTCAACTAAACAGAAAAGTTATTAGCTATCGCGGGCTTTAATTCTGAATGGGCTGATTACATGCTTACACAGTTTAACCATGCAAGTGAAGAAGCAAAATTGCCGGTTCTGGTGGTCTGAAGGAACGGGTCCTTTAATTAGATTGAGACCCAAAATTCTATCCTATTGTGGCAATTCTTATCTTCCTTCCAAGAGAGTTAGTTTTAAAAAGAGCAGTCTTAAACATACAAAAAACTCCATGACACTGTGTTTTTATGTGGTTCGTTTTAGCACATTTACACCCTGGGTTAAAAAGAAAGCGAAAGAGTATCTAATTATGAAGCACAAAACAAGAGCTGAACTTTAATAACATACCCTTTCCGTGAGTATAGAAAGTATATCTCAGTTTGAAGAGCAAAACAAACCAATCACCCTAAACGTATACACATGGTCTGTAGTAGATAATCTGTCCCTTAAGGATTTCTCCCAACGCTCCTACTTTAGGCGATTCACTAAGAATCATGTAGACTTGATACTTTTTGCGGATAGTACAAAGAGTCAATTATGTATTAATCAGAACAATAAGCAGGCTGTTAGCCTATACTACAAAGCATTTCCCGCTAAACAAGAGCTTTGTAGAAGATGTTTGGTTAGAATTCCTACTATAGAAGCAGCTGCCAAACCATAGAACTCATTGTAAAAGTTTTGTAGACTGTGAACCAAACTCCTCACACTAAACCCGGGTCTAAAGTTAGTTTTAAAAATGTACACAAAATGCAGATGAGGCCATAAAGTGGTTTATGCGATTTTGAAAACAATCTTGCCCAGTACTACGGCCCTCAACAAGAACAAAAAAAACCTTAAATTAAACCCCCATCAGATTTTGTTCCTTATGCCTTTGTTGTTGTTAGGTAGACGGGGGCACACACCGCCCAGAGATTTACAGAGATCCCAATGCAGCTAGTAAATTTTTAGAGCAGATGAAACAACTTCGCAATTACTACTCCCAACCAACTAAATCTTTCAGAATTGTTATAACTCCTGAAGGACCAAGAACGTTATGGCTCAGCCACTCACTGTTGGATATGTAAAAAGGGGAATTATTTTTGACGACACAGTGAGAGACCACGACACATTACTGGCAAATTCAAAAGGAGCTGCACACAACAAGTGTAATCTTCAACTTAAGGTTGACCCCAAGATATGGAAACTGCCCATCTTTTCATAACTTTCGAGGTACGATTCTCATTTCATCATGCAACAGTGACTTCTGAAAATAAGAGGGTTACCTGCATTGCACAATCTTCAGAAAAGTACATGACTTTACTCTTGACTGTTTATCCCTTTTAAAGACTCTGCCCAACATCTGATGGCAAGTTTGGATAAGTTAGCAGGATCTCTACAAAAGACTTTCCAATACTAAACAAATACTTTGACCCCATCTTAAGTGCTTACAGGAGGCGTCTATCCTTAAAGAATACATGGCACTCGTGGGAAAGGTTTGATGATGAAGACCAGCTTTCCCCCTAAAGTCGCTTTTCTTTCCTAGTCTTAGAGTGCAAAGACATAACTGACTCTGAAATAATGAATACGCTCAAAAGCCTGACAGAAATAACACTGCCAAACAATGGGCGATTTACATGATCATTATTTATATAGGCAGACGTGAGTATAATTGGCAACCCGTCTTTTTCAGAACTACAGAACAACATGCATGTAACATTACAGCTTAGACTCAACACAGTTCCAACTCTGGCCTCAGGCCTTTCTTCTTGGGATGCATTCTTAAATCTACAAACATTCAGATTGACTTAATTATTTATTTCTGATCTAACCACCCACCCTTCAGATGAATGATGCAGGGCTGAGGGGAGGTAATAGCCAGGCCGGCACATCTAACAGCAACGCCAACACAAGTATTAAGACGAATATGATCCCACAAAACCGTCCCAAACTATTCTAATGTACATAGACGCCAAACAAACTTATGGATGTGGGCCCATGATCAACTCACTCCACTGAGAAACTTTACAAATGATAACAGGGGCCTCATGATGTAAAATAATGTGTTAGGATGTTGTCCACAAACAGCTTCTTCTCCTGATAAGAGAAAACCAAAAGGGGGCTAATCTTGGAAGTAGGACATTAGAATATCCTAAAGAATTACAAACATCTCCACAAACGATTATACCCCCTAGCGCAAGAAAGATTAAAGATGAGTCCTAACGAAACCCTCCTAAACTAATGCCTAATCAACGACTAAACTAAATATGTGTGTCACTACAGACTCCCTACACCTACACTTTTACCATAAAGGCAAACGGACTAAAGCTGACAGCTGATCACCAGAATAATTACCTGTGAACACGAGCGGGAGCCCTAAATGAGGCCATACATCAAGAAGAATAACTGATCCATAGGAGACTCCAAGCAACTGAATGCTTCAGAAAAGACTTCTTTAAAAAACTGATGAACAACAGCTGTAAAGGGCAAAACATAGGAAAATCCACACAAAAAAAAACTAAAGATGTTTAAAATTAGTTACAAAAGAAAACCAAAGCAATTAAAATTGGCCTCTAAAACCTAACTATCAAGACTTTAGAAAGATATTAACGACAGCCAGGTTCGCATTAAGAAGAAGAAAAAGGATGTTAAGTTGGACAAAAGCCGTAGTTATATTTAAATAGGCTTTAATTAAAACCGAATTAGAGAGTAGACAAAGAAATATGATGTTAGATTTCCTGGTACGACTACTTATAAAACCACTGATACTCAGAAGCAGCAAGAGTCCATATACACAGACACTGAAACACTTTTATTCTAGACGTCCCTACAGAAGACATTTTTACAAAACATAGAACCAGAATTAGCTAAAGGAGCTATGGTGGTACGACACATGTGACTATCCCCAACAGATTCGCCTTATTAACATTCAACTCGGGGGCCGAACAAAAAGACAGTAAGATTGGAAAAGAAGACAGGATGCACTTTAATGGGAAGGGGGGGGGGCAGTTAAAAAGAATATAGTTTTTGTTTTGCGGTCCGAAGATGTATAAGCATTGCTAGCCAGGACTTCTTATGAAGACGGCTAAGTGCATAAGAAAAGACAGTATCAAAGAAAAAACAAACACGACGAAAACAACAGCACGCCACACATAGTAAAACACCTTAATATAAATCACACAAATGTATAATCTGCTGCACTACACTACAACAAGTCAAACCCAACTGCAGAAACCAAAAATCACTATTCACTAAAACCAGAAACAAGAGCACTAACGGACAAACCAGAGTATTTCATAAGCAGAAGGGCATTGGAGAACATATAAACAGATTAACATGACGACATGGCCTGTAACTAAACATAACAGAACTAACAAGATACAAACTACCATAAAGACCAAAACTAGTACTAACAAAAAAACTTATATATATTAGCACATTCACATGATAATTTACAACTAGCACTTAACTTAATGACAAAAGTAACTTTCTATAACACACCTTAACTTATGAACATATCAAGTATACAATAACTAGAACTAAAATAGTTATCCAAAAACAAACTAAACCATAGACAAAAGGTTCCTACAAGCCGGAGTTGTACCTTTTTATATTTGCAGAAGTTGGATAACTTCTTCATTTTATAGCTGTGGGGGCATGTGACTTTTGGTTTGCTAGGTATGTGTTTTAGGTTATTAGTATGCTAAAAAACCCCCCAGACCCAACCAACACACCGCACGATACAGATACATCTTATCGTTTAGAAAGAGTTGTTGTTGTTAATTGAGTATAGTATGATGGGATGTTGTAGTTGGTGTTGATGTGAATAGGCTATCTAACACAGTTTTTGTTTGCTGATAGGTTAGCATTTCTATCTCTCAGTCAGTGAGCCATGTCAACTAGTGTCTATGGCCGGCCGCAACCAACGCCCAGGATTTTTTAAATTATCGACTAGTAACAACTCACCAGTGGTACAATCACTTGTGGTACAATCTGCTCCTGTGGGACGTCCTCTCTGCGGGGCGTCTTCCTTCTCCCTGATGTCGGCTCAATTTTTTTAATGCGATTAAAATAAAATAATATGAACAAACATTAATAATGATTAAAATTAATTAATAATTCCCATGCAAGAAATGGAGTGACATAAAAAAAATGTCCCAGATCCCTGTAAATACATGTCCACATGCAAGAGTACTCTAGGGACTGATATACAAACCGGAACTTGAGATACTTCATATTTAAATCATACTTCTGAAACAACGCGGCGCCATCCTTACTTTACTGAACTTAGGGCATATAACTAAACCCCACTGTACTGACCCTACTGATCTAACCCCATTTTTTTGACCTCCTAGCAGTTGCACGTACCTAAGCGTAGTAAAACTTCTCCAAAACGAACGGACAGAATAAGAACAGTTGTTTGAATCAGTTCAACACCTTAGTTCAGTGCCTAAAATACATGACTAGTTTTTCTTCCACACGCACGGTCAGCCATACGGTATAATCTTTTCCTTATATGGCAGTGGTCTGCTGATAGCGCTACGGAGTAAGTCTGGCTTGCTCACCTCACACTTTATATTAGATCGTCACATTCCATTATTAAAAAAAAAACAATAAAAAAATAATATAATATAATACTTTTAAAAAACTTTTATAAAAAAACCCATGAGTATTTGACACGGTTGGTTAATTATGCAGTTCCTATCGTTGGTGTAATAGGTATATTCAACACCTTGCAAAAATGATTGTTAGGGAAAAAAATAAACCACTCCAACATGGGAAAGATATAATAAATCGATTCGCCAAAACTATATGCAACCTACTTATAAATATGCTTACAACAACAAAATAAATTATCTGATAAAAAGCACATAGACAGTCTTTCGTTGATTATGATTATTTTAATAAAATATTATTATGTTAATAAAAAGATGGTAGAAGAAAAAAGGGATTATCATAGCGATATTACCATTCTGCCTTAATTAGCGGTCGTAGTATAGCTATATGAGTTCGCAAAAACCATTTTAAAATGAGGGCAGGCTGACTAGGAAGGCTAGAGACCAATGATGATGTAGTTATGGAGGATTAGAAAGATAGAAAAAAACTGCAGGATTGCGTCCAAAAGACTATACTTGTTACAAAAACAGGGGATTATCCAATAAAATATTAATGCATAGAAAATATTACTCTAGAAAATAATGATATAAAAAAAGATGGGATTGGATACGTTTCGAATGGTGGGAGGAGCTATTGTTAACGCTTTGGCCTTCTCTGGAAAGCAATAACTTAAACGTAAATTGCTGTCCGACGAAGATGAGGAGAAAAGAACGCCAAAAAAAGGGCAATGGGAGATTTTGCCTAAAAGGCAAGAGTGACGCTAACGAGCAAAGAACTAATTGACATCACATAGACTTTAATAAAATAACGTATGAAGAGCACCAGTTACAAGTGCAGAGCACCATATACAGACGTTGATGACGCAATGAATGAGTAATACTTTAGTGACAGGAATAAGATATCTAAACAACGCCAAAACTAGGGCCCGAACTGTCCAGACTTAAGAACCAAACTGAGGAACAGTAAGAACGTGCAGAGTATAGTTTTATAATGCAGATGGGCAGGACCCTCAAGTCATCATGTTGCTCCCTAATACAATGATGTAAAATAAAAATGCATTTAAAATAAGACAAATATACGAAGAAAACAAAATATATATATTCTCCAAAAGGAGTATAGGCAAGGGACAAAGCCTGCTATTGAAAAAAAACGTGAGAAACAGCTGCTATAGTGACTTAATCAGAAGTGTAAGACTGGCCTTTCACAACAGGCAAAAAGCAAATAAATACGTCCGCCCCCCAAAATAAAATAAGGCCTAGATTTGTTAACCACAGATACCAAAACCAACTGGCAATTGGCAACCCACCAAATGGAGACATAGCGTATCTTCACATGATAAAGATTAGAAAAGAAAAAAAGTTTAAGAGTGTGCTCAGACAGTAGTTGACATGCATATACAAGATACCAAGAAAGACGCAGTGCGTGAGGCCCTAATTTTCCCATATAAAAGCTCAACAAACAGCAGTGGCTGGGCATTACGAACAACTATACATGCGAGTGGCCCATTAATTATCCAAGGAATAATCCAGTGTATGATGATGGAAAAGAGATTTAAAGGATTCAGTAAACCAAGACATTTATTTACAAAAACATCATTTTTGACAGTTAAGAGAGACGGATCCCAATGGCAACCCATACGACACAGGCACCTAGTAGGAAAAAGCTTTAATAAGAAACTAGCTGAGGGAACCTATTAATTCACAGAAAAAAATAAATGGACACTACAAAGTACAGAGAACGCAACAACAGAATGGGTCATATAGGAGATTGCCAGCCAGTCCATACGTCCCATGAACACTGAATAATTTAAAAAAGCAACAATGCCTAAACCAGTAAACGCCAAATCAATTAAAAAAAAAAAAGCAATACTGAAGAAGTGCAATGGGACGTCAAAATAACTCTTGCCGAATAGGACTAAAAGGTAAGATAAAAGTAATCTCCTGGAGAGTCCAGAAGGTTATGTAAGAATTAAGAGCTACAGGACCTATAATGAGCGTAGATAAGTATAGTGAAGTTGAAATGAAAGAATTATGAAAACATCCATCCCCTCCCGTAAATTATACAGGAGAAACTCTCTCATCCTAAAAAGAAAAAGCCCACCCAAAGGCAAGGCAAAAAAATCCCACCCCTAAAAGATTCCTTTTAGTTCGTGAAGAGCAGGCAAGATGTCCCGCCAAACAACAGTGAGTTAACAAAATAAATAGAAATTTATTATTTGCTAAACGAACATTATTACTAAACTAAATATTTTTTTTAACTTATTTTGGGTTTTAAAACTGATCAATGTGTTTTGTTTTTCAATGTCGTTTAATTAATTGCATCAGTACTAACCTGTTGTGAAGTAAAAGTCCTTTCTCCACTCCTTTTGAAGTTTCAATTTTTATGTTTTTGCCGTCTAAAATCCTCACCATAGCCATAAGCTTCTGAAATTCTTCGTCAGTATTGTTTTCATCCTGTAATGATTTGCTTATATTCTAATTCTTAATCTTAATGAACAGAAGTTTTTGCAGATGGCTAGGGCTACAAATGGCAGTGTGCTTTTGTAATATAGGAGTATTTATAAAAACCAACAGCACTTACAACCATACATAGACACAAGACAGCGCCTAAACCTAATCCAAGGCCTCACTAATGCTAAAATGCTGGCGCTTCAACCCCCGTAGTAGCTAAAACAACAACACCAGACCCAGCACTTACGCAAAGCTACAGCTGATGGAACCAGTAATTACAATACGAAAGAGTATTAAAAAAGCATTAGCATATTTCCTTTTTCTGGTGGAGCCCTATAATACTTATCCAAGTCGCTTTCAATTTCCTTTTTGAAGTACATAGTTAATTGCTCTAACCTAAACAGTAGAACCTCCTATATAATCATATTACTGTGTAAAAATGTTCTTATTAATCCTTACTGAGTAGCACTTCACCCCAACAGAGTAAAACGCCATAAAAATCAAACTACTTAATGAAAATAAAGTCGAGTACTGTTAGATTTTGTCTTCGACAACATCCACAGTAAACCCTTGTCATAAGATTATCGCAAAAGATGATTATATTTCCATCCCGATTATAGAAATGGCAATGACAAAGCATTAAGAGGAACCAATTCCAAGTTTTCCTACATAATTGTACTCCCCCCTTGCTAACACATTTCTGGCAAAAACTAGAATTATACTCCCCTGGAGTAATTACTAATACACACACAAATCAAAGTTAGCAGTTTACGGGCAGAGGCGGTTTTGGATAAATACAAGGGATACTGGACTGTGTCCATCTCCCCCCACGTACAACTAAGGTCTTCTTTATCAGCCACCACATATATCATCACGAGCATATCTAGAATCTATTACAATCTATAGCTTTTTTTATTTTCTGTTGTGTTACCTGGAACAAGACCAGTAAGAAAGAGTGGGCCTGCATACAAAGAAAGCCAATCTGAAATAGAGTTTTATTAATTAACAACGAATACAATAGAGTGGGCTAGTACGCAAGACGAAAAAAACAATCCCAGAAAAATAACAGGACGCAAGACACAGTTAAAAAGTGTACTTGTCTATATAAAGCCAAGCCTGTATTCATATAAGCCGTAATCATGTTGTTTCTTCAGAGATTCCTTATTTTGTTCTAGTTTTATCGGAAATTGCCTGACGATTTTTTTGGTCTACAAATACTTTCGATATGTAAACCCCCATCATCTGAGTAATCAACCCAATCAACTTTCCTAAACACCCCTATCAGATCAAAACTCGGCTGTGTCTGCTAGGTCCTTTCAGCTCTACTACTGCAACACAATTAGGAGCTAGCTGCGCATTTGATTCTGTGCCCTCGAGACATTCTTTTTAATATTAAAATTAAAATAAACACACGAATATGACAACTTGGGGGGGCGGGGGGTCAGTCCGTAAGTCCATAGCTAGCGAGCTTATTTTTTTCTAACTCACTTAAATATTTTTAAAACTCAAGCTTTGGTCCCTTAATTATATAATTTTCCACTTAAACAATCTCAAAACATCTTTGTCCTTAGTGTAGACAAAATACAACGAGTTTTTAAAAAATGCGATCTATAAAGTCTTTAAAATACAGCAGTTGTATATTTATGAGATAAGAGCCCCACAGAAACAATGGCGAAGGCGCACGCCCACTAAAAGGCTAAGCTAAGGACAGAGCATTAACTTTAATAACAATTGACACGAACCAGCATCACAGTCATCAATAAAAAACATGGGTATTCAGTTTTCCCCTCAAAAAGTCTAAAGTATGTTCACAAAACAGTCTGCTCAGTTTGTCCCGCTAGGATCAACTAGAAATAATATTCTCGTACGTCTGACCAAATACACTTCCAATCTTTGTAAGAGACAACGAACTACTTGAAGTTGAGGGCAAAATGGATTGTTGCAAGAATAAAACCATGTGCTCGAAAATGAAACCAGAAAATAATTGTTTGTAACAAATAAAGTACGAGACATTTTTCCCACCCCGAATCCCGCAGATAAAGAACAGTGGGGGATTTTTGGCAGAAACTTCAAATACCCTTTTTTTAAAATGGTTAATTTTCTGCATTTTAAAAAGCACTTTTTTTTAGTCTTTTTTCAAGTTTAAAAACTGAGCACACAAACCATAAAACAGCATTTTATTGGGGCTTTCCATTGTTTCTTGTAAATTTTTATTTTTATGCCATCTTCCCCTCCCCTTTTCTCCACTTCCAAACAACTGTTGTAAAATGAGTCTAAAACCAGCACAGCCCTATTGGTTTTAAGTAGTCTTTGTCTTTCACAAGAGGCGAAGTTTTTTACTACACGATAAGCGGTCCCTTTACCTCCCCAAACCTTTCTTATTTTTAAAAATTTGGGGGGGTAAAAGTCCGCGCCAATAAAAACAACTTCCCAATTTTGAATAAAACCCCAATTTTTGGTTTAAAACGTTTTTCGTAAAAGGGGGTTTTTTTTTTAAAAAAAACAAACCCTTTTTAAAAAATTCAGAGAGTTTTTTTTTTTAGGGGTTTCCCCGCTTTTTAAAATTTTTTTTTATGGGTAGAACTCTGCAAAAAAATTAAGTTTTTAAAATTTTTTTTCTGGAAGTTGTTTGGCCTTCGGGTTGACCAAAAAAACAAACCAAAGGAAAAAAAAGACGTTATTTGGTAGGTTTTTAGGCAAA
>JAFLJL010001601.1:20000-31249 GCA_018398815.1 Conus ventricosus | reverse complement strand
CTGGTACCTGGATCGTCCCCGGCCAGGCCGTCCTCGGGTCACCACACCAATAGAGGATCGCCATTTTGTTCGAACCCATCTGCGGGACAGGCGGCAAACAGCCGCTAGCACTGCTCGACAGGTGCCTGGGAATCTCCAGCAACGAATCAGCCTCACACTGTGCGGCGGCGTCTTCAGGAGAACGGGCTGGCATGTAGGCGTCCTCACAGAGGTCTGGTACTGACACCAAGACACCGGCAGGACAGGCTGCAGTGGGCACAAGCCCGAATCAACTGGCGCAGGCAGCAGTGGGGACGCATACCGTTCTCAGATGAGAGCCGTTTTTGTATTGACATGGCTGACGGTCGTGTCAGAATATGGCGTCGACCTGGTGAACGCTATGCTGACTCTGTGTGGTAGAGCGGAACCCCTGGGGAGGCCCGAACGTTATGATATGGGGTGCAATTGGCATTAACCACGCCATAGGACCAGTCATCTTCAAGAACATTGGTCCTGGTCGTGGACAGGGTGTCAATGCACAGCGCAACATCCACCAGGTGCTCAGACCCCATGTCGTTCTTTTTTTTGCGCAACACCCAAACTGGACATTCCAAAGGACAATGCAAGACCACACACAGCCAGGGCTTCCCAGCAATTTCTTCAGCATAGCAACGTCAATGTGCTGCCCTGGCCAGCCCCCAGTCCCGATTTAAACCCAATAGAACATTTTTGGGATGAACTTGGCAGACGGTTGGACCTCTGCGTCCACGACCAGCAACAGCGGCTCAACTTCACCAGGCCATCGTCCATGTGTGGGCTGGTGTGCCAAGGGGACGCATCAACCACCTGGTCCACTCAATGAGCCACAGGTGTCAAGCAGTTGTCCATGCAAATGGTGGCCACACACGGTATTTAGGACTTCAAGCTGGTTTGTCACGTGACCTTGGATTTTCCACACAAAGACATATTGCTGATGACATTTTCACACATTACCGGTGTAATGAATCAAATCACGTTGAATTCTCGCTTCCACTCTGTACAATTGTGACCAATAAAATTCGCCCTAACCTTCAGCTTGTTTTGCTTTCGCGTTTTTTATGGAAGTCAGTATATATATATTATATATATATATATATATATATATATATATATATATATATACATATATATATATATATTGAATTATAAACAAAGCTTGCTCTTATGTCTTAGATTGAAGAAATAGGGGGAGATACGCATTCATACCTGCAGTGGCAGATGATTCTGCCTAACTAACAGTATGTGCTTGAGTGGGTGGATGGGGGGAAAAAAAAGTTGCTGGAACGGTGCTCGGTACTTATACTTGGAATTTATTAGTTTGTTGTATTTTAGTCCCTTGCGGATTCATTCCAAGAACTGGCCCTCAGCACTTGTGTCTTAGAGGATATCTTTTTATATTTTCTACTTTTCACAAGAAAATGTAGCTTGTTTTGCTCTTTCATGATTTTCTTTTGCTTCTTAGATGGCACCTTTGGTTGGTTTTTTGAAAACTCAACAAACATACCACGGTGTTGCACACCAGCCTTTTCTGGGATTGCATTCTTCTTAAACTGAAAAAGCAGAGGAGTCAAATTACCACTTTCCGCGGTCACTGAGGAGAAACCACCAAGTTTTGAAATATCGGTATATGACCAGGAGTTATATGTTAGTGAGTTTCCCTCCCTATTGGAGGATGTCTCTCTCCGCTTGGAGAATATAAGCTTGCCCAAAGGCTCATTTTGAGAGGCATTTATTTTATTTTTTTTATTTTTTTCCCCCCATCCACCCACTCAAGCACATACTGTTAGTTAGGCAGAATCATCTGCCACTGCAGGTATGAATGCGTATCTCCCCCTATTTCTTCAATCTAAGACATAAGAGCAAGCTTTGTTTATAATTCAATATTTCTTGCAGTCATTGCAACACCAAGCTGCTCTGTAAGTTGCTGGAACGGTGCTCGGTACTTATACTTGGAATTTATTAGTTTGTTGTATATATATATATATATATATATATATATATATATTATATATTATATATATATATAACGCAGAAAAAATAAATGCAGGCACACCAACCACACACTCTTCATGTTTTTTATAAAAGGAAGCTTTCGCCTTTTATTTAGGCTTCATCAGCATCTGCAACAAAAACAGTCATGTATATGCACACTCCCACCCACCCAACCACGCACCCACAGAACAATCATACACCCCTCTCAAACACCCACACAGAGAGACACACACACACACACCACACACACACACACACACACACACACACACACACACACACACACTCACAACATACTATATCATATTATCATGGCTCCTCCAGGTTTGACTCTAAAAGCTGAGCCCACTAACAGTATAGACATCTCCCCCCCCCCCCCCCCCCCCCACTCACCCACTCATAGGCTACCCTCTCTATCCTTATTTTCACATAAAAGCACCCCCCTCCCCCCCCCCCCCCACACATATATATATATGATGTTGTTAAAGCCTCGAATTCGTTGTAGCACATATTATACATGTTACATTAACAATGCATCAACAAACTTTCGTTTGAAATCATAAATGAGGGTAGAGATGGTGACAGTTTCATATGGATATGATTGAATTGTTTATTCTTTGTTTGCTGATGGCATTATATTATTATCGGAAACTGTGGTAGGGTGCAGGCGCAACTAAATAGTCTTCAAAGAGCTGCATGCCAAACACAACTTACCGTTGATTTAGAAGAAAAGAAATCTAGCATCCTGGTTTCTAGATAATGATGATTCCTAGCGAGCAAGAGAAGAAATTGTGTAAGGGCAACGTTAAGATGGATGTATTGAATTCAGATCAATACCTAGGTGACTTGTTTTCCACAAGACTTGAGTTTTAAGCTTGCATGCCAAGATGTATTGAATTCAGATCAATACCTAGGTGACTTGTTTTCCACAGACTGAGTTTTAAGCTTGCATGCCAAGATGTATTGAATTCAGATCAATACCTACGTGACTTGTTTTCCACCAGACTGCGTTTTAAGCTTGCATGCCAAGATGGTATTGAATTCAGATCAATACCCAGGGACTTGTTTTCCACCAGACTGAGTGTTAAGCTTGCATGCCAAGATTTTGCTAATGAAGGGCACGAGCTGCAATTCGTATTATGTGGGGGGGCCGGAATAGTGCAGTGGTAGAGCAACAGACCCGTAATCCTGGGGCCATGGGGGCCGGAATAGTTCAGTGGTTAAGACCAGACCCGTAATCCCGGGGGCCCTGCGGGCCGCAATAGTTCAGTGTATAAACACCAGACCCGTAATCCTGGGGCCATGGGGGCCGCAATAGTTCAGTGGTAGAGCACCAGACCCGTAATCCTGGGGCCATGGGGGCCGCAATAGTTCAGTGGTAGAGCACCAGACCTGTAATCCTGGGCCATGGGGCCGGAATAGCTCAGTGGGAGAGCACCAGACCCGTAATCCTGGGCCATGGGGGCCGGAATAGTTCAGTGGTAGAGCACCAGACCCGTATCCTGGGGCCATGGGGCCGCAATAGTTCAGTGGTAGAGCACAAGACCGTAATCCTGGGGCCATGGGGGGCCCCAATAGTTCAGTAGTAGAGCACCAGACCGTAATCCTGGGGCCATGGGGGCCGCAATAGTTCAGTGGTAGAGCACCAGACCCGTTAATCTTGGGGCCATGGGGGCCGGAATAGTTCAGTGGTAGAGCACCAGACCCGTAATCCTGGGGCCATGGGGGCCGGAATAATTCAGTGGTAGAGCACAAGACCCGTAATCCTGGGGCCATGCGGGCCGCAATAGTTCAGTGGTAGAGCACCAGACCCGTAATCCTGGGGCCATGGGGGCCGGAATAGTTCAGTGGTAGAGCACCAGACCCGTATCCTGGGGCCATGGGGGCCGAAATAACTCAGTGGTAGAGCAGCAGACAGTAATCGGGGCCCATGGGGGCCGCAATTTCAGTGGTAAGCCCTGACCCGTAATCCGGGGGCCATGGGGCCGCAATAGCTCGGGGCAGAGCACCAAACCCTAACCCTGGGGCCTGGGGGCCCAATGCTCGTGGTGGGAAATACCAACCCGTAATCCTGGGGCCATGGGGGCCGGAATAGTTCAGGGTGGGCCCCAAACCCCCTAAGCCTTGGGCCGCGGGTTAAATTTTTGCCGAGCTTTTTCTGACAGGGGGATTTTTCCCCGGAGTTAATTTTGTTCTGACCCATTTCCAAAAAGTCCTTGAATGAGACTATAGACCGAGGTTTCCTGGTAAACGCATGCATAACAGTTCCCACACGTAATATTCCATTCCCAAAATTTTTTTCCGGAATTGAAGGATTTTTTGGGCGTTGGTAGGAGGACCTTTACACATAGGAGTCCCTTCCCCCGAAGCTCCCTTTAAAATGGGGGGGAAAAAAAAAAAAAACGGCCATCACACACAACTTACTCCCTTCTTTGGGGCGAGGGGTTTAATACATGCCGTGTATACAGGGTGCCCGCAGGAGTTCAGCCTGCATACGCAGGAGAAAAAAACTTACTTAATTTTAAATTCAAAAAGTAACCTGTAAAATATCTTCCATTCTTTAAATCCAGATTCGTCTTGCTTTAATGGTGCCTAAATTTGGTTTAAAAGTGTTTCTCAGGACGAAAGTGTTCTTTGTTTGTTAAAGAAGCCTAGGGGTGTGTATCAAAACCCCGAGCGATTTTGTGTATGGTAATTTTTAATCGTTTCCCCCCGGTCTATAATTTAGGGTTTTGTATTAGTATAGCGAATGACTCCACCTAAAGCACAAAAATTTTATTCTATTTGTCAAATTTTGGAAAAGGCCGCGTTGGACTTCGAATTTTGTAATTTTTTTGGATAGTTATGGTTTCAATTTTTTATGGAAAACAAAGGTTAGGTTACTAGCCCCTTTTATAAGAGAGTTCAAAACAAAGCAAATTCCTATTTTTTCATGTTTGTTTTGGGATGGCAGTTTCCCCCCTTTTGTATCATATATTCATTGTCATTGATCACACCCTTTTTAAATGGGCTTTGACCATTTTGAACAAATGGGTTTTCGTTCTGTGTGTGCCGCGCACGCAAAACAGATTTCGTTTCCCAAATAAAGGGTGCATTTGACCATACCTTTCGATCATCGAGATGCTGCCGCTTCTCACCCCCTTTTAATTCATTGATCATTTTTTAAAAAAATTCCCATACCAATTTATAAATCGTGCAATAAATAGTGCAAAAACACCTTTTGGCCATTTGCGAACGTTGTGTTGCGATTTTACGTTTCACAGTCCCATCAAAAAAAAACTCTTTAATCATAACTGTCTCATTTTCTCTTTGATTTATCACAAATGTTATTCTTTCCCTTCAATTTCAGGACAATGGGGATTTCAGCCGGCAGTTCTGACCTCCTGGCCTCTGACGCTGGTGACTCCACCACAGCAGCAGTCCACAGAACAGATGCGCTACCGTTAGCGGTTCTTTTGGGTTGGATTCGAATTTTATTGAATAGGAATGTCCCGTTTTTATTCTATTTTTTGGGAAAACCTTTGGAAACCTTATTTTCCCTTTTACATGCTACGAAGAAACGGGGACGAGCCCTCCTTAACTCTCTTCATAGGTATTGCTGTTCTGGATTTAATGACCCCTTTAAAAGATGTTTGAGTTATGGTTGATCTATTTTGACTTTTTGGATACTAAAATTAAATGAAGCCATATCAAAAATTTCAAATGTCTGGTGCAGGGAGTTCCACGATCGGGGGTTGGTATTGTCAGTTTTCTACACGGGGCACTGTCTTAGTGGGGCCACATCGGTCAACATACTCTGTATCGCGAGTGGTTTTTTTGGGTCATTTTTGGAAATCTCTGTCTTCTTTGCTGCCCTTTATCACACTTTTTTTTGGGGGCACACTAACTTGCCCCTTCGCTGTCAAAGCTTTTGTTTGTTGTCCGGGACGATATTTAGTTCATTTTTCAAAAACTTCGTTACTAGAGCTACGTATACGTTTCTGCCTTTTCACTGTCTTGGCGGGTAAAACAGTGTTCTGGTGTGGCAACTTGTTGTGTCATCAAGGCACGGCAGAAAATTCCCCCACGGGGATTTGAGAAAGTTGGGGCCCCGTAAAAAAAGCACACGCTCTTGCCCTTGACGTCTTGCTGGTCCATACTTTCCTCGTTTGACTTTGCCCAATCTTTTACTTTCATATTGTATTTTTTGAAATTACATACAAAACTGGTACGATTCTGAGTATTCTAAACGATTATGACCCCCGCGTCGTGAACACTGTCCCCCGCTAATAGTGGGGGAAATTTTCTACCTGTTTTTTTGACTGGAAGGGGGTTTCAGGAGGAGTTCTCAAGGTTTTTGTGGAAAAAACACAAGACCACAGTTGCCTCAAAGTGATGGGTGGGGCTACGCCCAGTCCAACTTCAACCAAGTACCTACTTTCTCTTCGGAAAGAAACTGAATCACAAATCTTGAGATGTTGAAAGTCTTGAATGAGTGAAGGAGCAAAAACATTGTGTTACTAAACTACTACAACACTATATACTATACACTACTACACTCACTAACTAACTACTACTTTTTTTTTTCTTCTGTCTCGCCTCTCTTCTCTCTGTCACCCCACACACGCACACACACAACACACACACCACACAACACCACACAACCACACACACGCACACACACTAGCTAAAAACACATGTCACTTCGACACACAGATCCACCACAGACACAACACGCAACACACACACCACACCAACCACACAAAACACACACACACACACACACACACACACACCCCAACACACACACACACCAAAAACACACACAAACACAACACACACAAAACACAACACACACACACACACACACACACACACACACAACCACAACACACACACAAAAACACACACCCCCACACCACACACAAAACAACACGGGGATTTTGAGAAACTTCGGGCCCGTAAAAAGGGGAGCCGCTTTTTGGCCTTTCCTGATATTTTGTGTCCCCATTTTCCCCTCGTTCTGAGATTCCCCGTATCTTTACTTTCTATTGATTTTTTGGGAAAATTGAAAACACAAGGGTAAGGGTTTCGGAGTTTTCAAAACGAATATGTTCCGCGATCTGGGACAATGTGACGTTTAAAGTGCGGTGTTTTCTACCTGTATTGTTTTGACGGGGAAGGCCTTTTCAGAGGGGGGTTCATCAAGGTCACACACACACACCACCACACACACACACACCACACACACCCCCACACACCCCACCACACAACACACACACACAACACACCCCCACCACACAAAAAACACCAAACACACACAACCCACACACCACACACACACCCACCCACCACACCCCCCCCACCCCAACACACACACACCCCAATCACACAAAAAACAAAACACACACCACACCCCCACACACCCACGCACGCACGCACGCACGCACGCAACAACCACACACACACCCAAAAATATGCATGTTTGCACACACACTGGCCGGGGCACTGAATGCATTGCCACACACCAAACACACTTCCCACAGACACATAGTTGCGAGCACAGGCACAACACACCCCAAAAAGCGAGCGCAAACACACACAAAAACCACACACACACCCCCCACCACACACACACCACACACCCCAAAACAAAACCCACACACCAAAAAAACCCACACAAACAACCTATGTGCGACGCCTCTCTGTTTCAGTTTCACAAACAGGAGTCACGCGTGCGGATACTCCAAATACGCCACACACATCTGAATTTTTGGACCACCCTACGCTCAGAAAATCAACCTCGGACTGACAAATGAAATCCACTTATGCTTGCGGTAGACGCATTTAAACGGCGCTTGTTGTGTGTTGTGTGTGTGTGTGTGGTGTGTGGTGTGTGTGTGTGTGTGTGGTGGTGTGTGTTTTGGGGGTGTGTGTGTGTGGTGTGTGTGTGGTGTGTGGGTGGGGTGGGGGTTTTGTGTGTGTGTGCGTTTGTGGGTTGGTGTGCCGGGGGCGCGTGCACGCGGCCGCTTTTTGTGTGTGTGTGTTGTGGGGTGTGTTGTGTTGTGTGTGTGGTGTGTTGTGTGTGGGGTGTGTGTGTGTTTGTGTGTGGTGCGTGGGCATGCGTGAGTGCGGTGGGGCGAGCTGTGTGTGGTGTGTGTGTGTGTGTGGTGTGGTGTGCGTGCTGCATGCGTGAGTGCGTGCGTGCGCGCGTGGTGGTTGTGTGTGTGTGTGGGGTTGTGTTTTTGGTTTTGTGGTGTGTGTGGGGGTTGTGGTTGGTGGCTGGGTGTTATGTGGTGGTTTGTGTGTGTGTTTGTTTTGTGTAGTGTGTAGTGTGTGTCGTGCGTGGTGCGTGGTGGTGTGTGTGTTTTTGTTGTGTGTGTGTTGTGTTTTTGGGGTGGTGGTGTGTTGTAGTGTGTGTGTGTGTGTTTGTGTGTTGTATGTGTGTGTGTGTGTGGTGTGTGTTTTTTGTGCATGTTTGTTTTTGTGTTGTGTGTGTGTGTGTGTGGGGTGTGTGTTGTGTTGTGTGTTTTGTGTGTGTGTGTGGTGTGTAAAATTAGTGGAGTGTGTTGTGTGTTGTGTTTTTGTGTGTGTGTGTGTGTGTGTGTGTGTGTGTGTGTGTTAGTGGTGTGTGGGGTGTGTGGTTTTTTGTGGTGGTGGTGTGTGTTTGTGCGTGTGTGTGTTGTGTGTGTGTGTGTGTGTGTTGTGTGTGTGTGTGGTGTGTTGTGGTGTGGTGCAATGAGAACGCTCGCAAAAGCGTGTGTGGGGGGGTTGTGTGTGTGTGTGTGTGTGTGGTGTGTGGTGTGTGGTGTGGGGTGTGTGTGTGTGTGGGTGTGTGTGTGTGTGTGTGTGTGTGTGTGTTCGCGCTGCGTATGTTTTGCTGTGCGCGGCACTCGCAATATGATGTTTGTGGGGTTGTTTGTGTATGTGCCTTGTCCGACAAACATGTATGTGTGTGTGTTTGTGTGTGTGTGTGTGTGTGTGTGGTGTGTTTTGTGTGTGGTGTGTGTGTGTGTGTGTGTGGTGTGTGTGTGTGTGTGTGTGCGTGTGTGTTGTGCGTGTGTGTGTGCGTGTTTGTGTGGAAGGAATTCTGTTTTAGTTCGTCAACTATAGGTGATTGCAGCGTCAAAATAAAATATTGTTTCAATTTTGGGCTTTTATCAAAAAAGAAAAGAGGACGTGTGGTTACATGGAACAAAAAAAAAGGGATAGATGAATTGTGGACAGTAATATGAAAAATTAATAAAAAAACTAAAAAATCTAACTTCGTTATGATTATAAAATTTTCCTTTAATGGACTTCCCAAAAGGTTATCGTTAATTTAAAGAAAAAAAACTGGGAACGAAAACTAAAAAGTAAAACATTAAAATGCCCATGCACACTTGGTATAAAACCCCTTCAAAAAAAAGGGGTTTGTTGTTCACAAACAAAAATCACATGTTTAACTGAAAAATCCCACGACAAACGCATGACAGTTGGCAATACTTGGGTTTTAGGGAATTAATAAAAAATCTAAAAAACGGCTAGAAACCGGTCGGGTAATCGTCACAAAGTTTGCAGAGTTTGTGACGGGTTTTGATGAGGAAAAGTATTGACTCAGAAATCCCCCTCGTTATATGCTAATTTCCTTGTTGTAAAGGACAATCAACCTTAATACTACCAAATATTTCTTGTCCCCCTTTTTTGCTGCCTATCTGCTTGATCATTTAAAAAAAAAGGAGGTGTGCGATGGAACCCAAAAAATAAACTTTTGTACCCTTCATGTAAAGACAGTCAACATGACTTAATCTCAAAAATAATTCCTCTTTGTGTATTTTCAAAACAAACAAACTTTTAATACTGACTTGAATCAACACAAAAAAGGTTTAAATATTTTAGCTGGCAAGGAAATAATAATTTTGCCCAGGACAGCAACTATTCAGCTGTAATATGAGTGCCCTTCCTAAATAAATGATTTTTCGCTTTTAAATTGGAAATTTCAAAGCCCTTTCCCCCCTACCTCTCAAGAATGAGCCGTAGTGTTATTTCAAAAAGTTTGTAAACTTTTCTTCCCGCAATTTTGATAGATGTGCTAACACATCGGCGAAATCCCTTTTTATTTAGATCAGAAGAAAAAATGTTAACGTTATTCCGTTAGTTCCCAAGGGGGGACGGCGGAACCAGACGCGAGGCGCTACCTCATGTGGGCAATCTTTGATTTAATTAAAAACGTCGAAAAATATGAACGAAGCTCTCTAAATTTGAATTTTTTGTGCATTTTTCGAAAAATCAATGTGGTTTGGTATTTTGCTCTTCAAAGGGCGTCCCCGCAATCCCCTTCACTAAAATTTTACAGAACTTTTTTCCTTTTTATCAAATACAAAAAGGCCTGCTACTTATAAGCTTAGGGACTTAGTTTGGGACAGGACACCCCGGGCCCCTTTACAGCTTTCGTCAATTTTTTGAATTTCTTTAAATGCGATCGCGAAGGAAAAAAATACTTTCCCGTCCGTAAATCAATCTTGACGACAAGCGGTTTCTAATGAACAAAACTTTAGGATCCTGTCCCCCCTGGAGAAAAAGATGACAATTTTTTGAAAAATTTAAACTTTTAAAAGCTTTTTTGTAACAATTTAGCAATATTTTTTTCCCCGTTTGTTTTGGGTAAGTAGGGGCACCCAAAAAAATTTACTTCAATTTATAAAAAAAATTTTTCCCCCTCCCCCCAGAAAAAATTAGGGAGGTTTTCTTGGGGTTTTATCCTTTTTAAAGAGAACCAAAAAGGTCTTTTTAAAGAGAATTGAAAGCCATTTAAATGCATAAAACTTTTTAATTTATCCAGCCGTGTGAAAGGCTTTTTGAATATAATTTTGTGACGTAAATTTGTTCTTTTCTTTTAAAAATAATTAATCCAATGCAAAGTCATCAGAAGTTGAGTACCTTGGGATATGATGAAAAACTGTATTTAAAAATCATTAGCATTACTTTAATAACAATGGGGAGATTATAGAACCTTGTGGAATTCCCCTATTTATAGTCTTGAGGTGAAAAGCACACCAACTCTGGTCATTATGGTTCCACTTAAAAAAATTTTACAAATTATAGCGTGCCAGAAAGACCAAAATTTTTTTAATTTTATAATAAACGGCTGTGCCACACTCTACGTAAGCTTTTGTAAGTCAAAAAAAGGGAAACAAGGAACTTTTACGTTTTTCAAACTGTTTCTTAATTTGGTAGTTAGTGTGCAGGTATTAATTGTCTTCGTCCTTTTCTAAATCCAG
>JAFLJL010001600.1:103211-136657 GCA_018398815.1 Conus ventricosus | reverse complement strand
ATTAAAACCTCACGGCCGAACTGTGTGAAGGAGGCCGAAGTGGTCAGATGATAGAACAACACCAGGGAGAGAGAGAGGGTAGGGAGAGGAGGAGAGGAGTGAGCAGGACAGAGAAAGGGTCGAGAGAACGGGTCTGGAGATAGACGAGACAGCAAGGTCTTAGAGTTAAAGACAAGCTGGAAGAGAAGGAAACTAAGTTAGAAGCCCAGAGGTGGGTGAAGACAGACAAACTGAATTTGAACCCAGAGGTGGGTGAAGAAGACGAAGAAGAAGAGTTCGACGTCGAGATCCAGAGACGACACGAAGACCCAGTCCTGAAGCCTGGAGCCAGTCAACCAAGGGCATCACCATCAAGCAGTGCTGAAGAAGACGTGAAGAGACTTGTTCAAGAACTGTGGTGTGGTGTGAAAGCGTGGTTGTGTGTGTGAAAACCTGGCCAGGTAAGAAGTCATTTTTTTATAACCCGGGATTAGGAAGTATTGACCTTTTATGTTTTGATATTTCATTGTGTGTGTGATTTGAGTGTTCATGATTAATTATAAGTAGCATAGAAATTGTATTTCTTGTTCTCAGTCATGTTAGGAGAGAAACGAATGCGTGACATCCATTCCCAGAGAGAGGTGAATGTTTGGTGCGTGCATGAGTGTGCATATGCGTGTATAAGTGCAGAGATAACCTTGGTGTGTTAAGCCTGACTAATAATACATCAACTTGGTGCACTTAAGCAATACATCACGATTTCCCCCCCCCCCCCCCCCCCCCCCCCCCCCCCCCCCCCTGGACAATGTGGGCGTGTGAGCTCTGCGCGTGTGGCACGTGGCCTGTAGATTTTTTTTCTCTTTTTGGGGGCGCGTTCAGGGGGGACGAGCCAGGGAATGGTGCATTGACAAAGATTTCCATTTGTGCCTGCATTTATTAATCATTTCTGCTTTAGAGTTCAGGGATGGTAGATGGGGTTTACATAATATCAGTCAACAGGTTGGCTTATACAGAGATGATGGCCTCGCCGCATTAAACAATATACCAAAAATCATTGAAAACAAGAAAAAAGAACTTTGTAAATCTTTCAAAGCTACAACCTAAAATCACAGTACAAGCCAACAAAAAAATAGTAAATTATTTAGACATAACATTAGACCTTAAGGACCACACATACAAACCATACAAAAAACCCAATGACACCTGTCTACGTAGACATCAAAAGTAACCATCCACCCTCCATTTTAAAAACCATACCTAATGGCATAAACAAAAGATTATCTAAACTGTCATGCAATGAGAAAGAATTTAACAGTGCAGCAGCCGAATACCAAGAGGCGCTGAAAAAAGTGGCTACAACTAGAAATTACAATATAACCCCGATAATAACATGAACAGCAATAAGAAAAACAGGAAAAGAAAAGTTATATGGTATAACCCTCCATATGATGGAAGAACAAAAACCAACGTAGGAAAAGAATTCCTCAGAATCCTTAAAACATCATTCCCTAAAGAACATGTACTATCTAAAATATTCAATAAAAACACCATCAAGCTATCGTACTCATGTATGCCCAACCTTAAAAACATAATTGATTCTTCCAATAAAACCAAAAACAATACAACCAAAGAGGGTGACGAAAGGATATCTTGTAATTGCACAAAAAAGACCAGTGCCCTCTGAATAACAAATGTCTCTACAGCAACATTGTGTACCAAGCTACAGTAACAACAGACAGTGATAAAGACACATACATTAGGGATCACGGCAAACCATTTTAAAACCAGATATGCAAACCATAAACAGTCCTTCAAAAATGGAAAATATAAAAACCAAACAAAACTAAGTAAATATATTTGGAAGCTTAAAGATAAGAAAATAGATTACAACATATCATGGAAAATTATAAAAAGAGCAGCACCATACAACAACATTTCTAAAAAATGCAACTTATGTACTACAGAAAAGTGGCTGATATTATGTAAACCCCATCTAGCATCCCTGAACTCTAAAGCAGAAATGATTAATAATTGCAGGCACAAATGGAAATCTTTGTCAATGCACCATTCCCTGGCACGTCCCCCCTGAACGCGCCCCAAAAAAAGAGAAAAAAATCTACAGGCCACGTGCACACGCGCAGAGCTCACACGCCCACACACTAAAACTTATATAACACATGGTGGCGTTCCCAGATTTATACATACCCTGAGGAGAGCACTTGGCTCGAAACAATTTTGTAGGGTGGTTTTACACTTCATTTTAAAACCCTATTTATGTTATGTCCCTCCCTATTTGGTTGAGCATTTTTAGAATTCTGAGTGGTCTTTTAACTCTAATATATTATATATATATATATATATATATATATATATATATATATATATATATATATTATATATATATATATAATAAACTAGTAAATTCCAAGGAAAAGTACGAGCACCATTCCAGCAACTTGTTAGAGCAGTTTGGTGTTGCAATGACTGCAAGAAATGCTCAATTTAAAACAAAGCTTGCTCTCATGTCTTAGATTGAAGAAATGGGGGGGGGGGGGGGGGGGGATAAGCATTCATATCTGCAATGGTAGATAATTCTGCCTAACTAGCAGTATGTGCTTGAGTGGGTGAATGGGGGATAATAAATGCTTCTCAAAATGAGCCTTCAGTAAGCTTACAGTCTCCAAGGGGGAGACAATCTCCAATGGGGATTCATTCTAGCGGGTTCATTCCAAGAACTGGCCCTCAGCACTTGTGTCTTAGAGGTTATCTTTTTATATTTTCTACTTTTCACAAGAAATGTTGCTTGTTTTGTTATTTCATGATTTTCTTTTGCTTCTTAGGTGTCACCTTTGGTTGGTTTTTTGAAAACTCAACAAACATACTACGGTATTGCACACAGCCTTTTCTGGGATAGCATTCTTCTTAAAACCAAAAAGGCAGAGGAGTCAAGTTACTGCTTTCCGTGGTCAGTGAGGAGAAACAATCAGTTTCGAAATACCGGTATCTGACCAGGAGTTATATGTTAGTGAGTTTCCTCCCCATTGGAGATTGTCTCCCTCTAGAAGATTATAAGTTTACTGAAGGCTCATTTTGAGAAGCATTCATTATTCCCCATTCACCCACTCAAGCACATACTGTTAGTTAGGCAGTATTATCTACCACTGCAGATATTAATGCTTATCCCCCCCCCTATTTCTTCAATCTTAAGACATAAGAGCAAGCTTTATATATATTATATATATATATATATATATATATATTATATATATATATATGTGTGTGTGTGTGTGTGGTGTGTGTGTGTGTGAGAGAGAGAGAGAGAGAGAGAGAGAGAGGAGAGAGAGAGAGAGAGAGAGGTGGGGATGTTTGATCACTTTACCTGTATGCACATATAAAGCAGCTATGTTGTGTGCCTCCTGAAACGTGACCTTGTTATTGCTGTGGTGATGTTCTAATTGCTGTGTTGTGTGCCTCCTGAAACGTGACATGTGATTGCTGTGGTGATGTTCTAATTGCTGTGTTGTGTGCCTCCTGAAACGTGACCTTGTTATTGCTGTGGTGATGTTCTAATTGCTGTGTTGTGTGCCTCCTGAAACGTGACATGTGATTGCTGTGGTGATGTTCTAATTGCTGTGTTGTGTGCCTCCTGAAACGTGACATGTGATTGCTGTGGTGATGTTCTAATTGCTGTGTTGTGTGCCTCCTGAAACGTGACATGTGATTGCTGTGGTGATGTTCTAATTGCTGTGTTGTGTGCCTCCTGAAACGTGACATGTGATTGCTGTGGTGATGTTCTAATTGCTGTGTTGTGTGCCTCCTGAAAACGTGACATGTGATTGCTGTGGTGATGTTCTAATTGCTGTGTTGTGTGCCTCCTGAAACGTGACATGTGATTGCTGTGGTGATGTTCTAATTGCTGTGTTGTGTGCCTCCTGAAACGTGACATGTGATTGCTGTGGTGATGTTCTAATTGCTGTGTTGTGTGCCTCCTGAAACGTGACATGTGATTGCTGTGGTGATGTTCTAATTGCTGTGTTGTGTGCCTCCTGAAACGTGACATGTGATTGCTGTGGTGATGTTCTAATTGCTGTGTTGTGTGCCTCCTGAAACGTGACATGTGATTGCTGTGGTGATGTTCTAATTGCTGTGTTGTGTGCCTCCTGAAACGTGACATGTGATTGCTGTGGTGATGTTCTAATTGCTGTGTTGTGTGCCTCCTGAAACGTGACATGTGATTGCTGTGGTGATGTTCTAATTGCTGTGTTGTGTGCTCCTGAAACGTGACCTTGTTATTGCTGTGGTGATGTTCTAATTGCTGTGTTGTGTGCCTCCTGAAACGTGACATGTGATTGCTGTGGTGATGTTCTAATTGCTGTATTTGTCATCGTTTCAAGGTGCGGCTTTTCTTGGTGTTATTGTTGATAAATTTGTGCTGTTGTTTCATTGTTGCTGTTGTTTTCTCAGTGTCCCTCTTTCCAATGTCCTACTTCTCAGTGTCACTTTTCTCAGTGTCCCTCTTCTGTCCCCCAGTGTCCCTCTTTTGTCCCTCTTCCCAGTGTCCCTCTTCCAGTGTCCTCTTCCCAGTGCCCTCTTCTCAATGTCCCTCTTCTTATTGTCTTTCTTCACAGTGTCTTTCTTCTCAGTGACCCTTTTCTCAGTGTCCCTCTTTTCAGTGTCCTCTTCTCAATGTCCTTCTTCTCAGTGTTCCTCTTCTCAGTGTCCTTCTTCTCAGTGTTCCTCTTCTCAGTGTTCCTCTTCTCAGTGTCCCTCTTCTCATTGTCGCTCTTCTCAATGTCCTTCTCAGTGTTCCTCTTCTCAGTGTTCCTCTTCTCAATGTCCCTCTTCTCAGTGTTCCTCTCCTCAGTGTTCCGCTTCTCAGTGTGCCTCTTCTCAGTGTCCCTCTTCTCAATGTTCCTCTTCTCAGTGTCCCTCTTCTCAGTGTCCCTCTTCTCAGTGTGCCTCTTCTCATGTTCCTCTTCTCAGTGTCCCTCTTCTCAGTGTCCTTCTTTTAAATGTCCCTCTTCTCAGTGTGCCTGTTGTCAATGTTCCTCTTCTCATTGTCCTCTTCTCAGTGTTCCTCTTCTCAGTGTCCCTCTTCTCAGTGTCCCTCTTCTCAGTGTCCCTCCTCTCAATGTCCCTCTTCTCAGTGTCCCTCTTCTCAGTGTTCCTCTTCTCAGTGTCCTTCTAAATGTCCCTTTTTTCAGTGTCCCTCTTCTCAGTGTCCCTCTTCCAGTGTCGCTCTTCTCAGTGTCCCTCCTCTCAATGTTCCTCTTCTCAGTGTCCCTCCTCTCTATGTTCCTATTCTCAGTGTCCCTCTTCTCTTTGTCCCTCCTCAGTGTCCCTCTTCTCAGTGTCCCTCTTCTCAGTGTCCCTCTTCTCAGTGTCCTTCTTCTCAGTGTCCCTCTTCTCAGTGGTCCTTTCAATGTCCCTCTTCTCAGTGTCCCTCTTCTCAGTGTCCCTCTTCTTTTGTTCCTCCTCTCAGTGTTCCTCTTCTCATGTGTCCCTCTTCTCAGTGTCCCTCTTCTCAGTGTCCCTCTTCTCAGTGTCCCTCTTCTCAGTGTCTCTCTTCTCAGTGTCCCTCCTCTCAATGTTCCTCTTCTCAGTGTCCCTCCCTCCCAATGTTCCTCTTCTCAGTGTCCTTCTCAGTGTCCCTGTTCTCAGTGTCCCTCTTCTCAGTGTCCCTCCTCTCAATGTTCCTCTTCTCAGTGTCGTCCTCTCAATGTTCCTCTTCTCAATGTCCTTCTTCTCAGTGTCCCTCTTCCAGTGTCCCTCTTCTCAGTGTCCCTCTTCTCAGTGTCCGTCCTCTCAGTGTTCCTCTTCTCAGTGTCCCTCCTCCAATGTTCCTCTTCTCAATGTCTTCTTCTCAGTGTCCCTCTTCCCAGTGTCCCCTCTTCTCAATTTCCCTTTTCTCAGTGTCCCTCTTCTGTCCCTTTGTGTCTCTCGTCCCAGTGTTCCACTTCTCAATGTCCCTCTTCTCAGTGTCCTTCTCCTGATGTTGTTTTTAATGATGATGATGATGATTATGTTAATTTGTCACTGTTGCTCTTGTTGTTTTCTTTTTTTTCTTCTTTTTCCCCTCCTCCTCCTCCTCCTCCTCCTCTTCCTCCTCCTCCTCCTCCTCCTCCTCCTCCTCCTCCTCCTTCTTCTTCTTCTTCTTCTTCTTCTTCTTCTTCTTCTTGTCATCACCATCATTATTATTAATATTATTATTATTACAATTATTATATTTTATTATTATTATTATTATTATTATTATTATTATTATTATTATTATTATATTATTATCATTATTATCATTGTCATTTATTATACTATTATTATCATCATCATATCATCATCATCATCATCATCATCATCATCATCATCGATGATGATGATGATGATGATGTGATGATGTGATGATGATGATTATTATTATGATTATTACAATTTATCAGTCTGATTAGTATTGCTAGTAGTAGTAGTAGTAGTATGATTATTGTTATTGTTATTACTATTATTGTTGATATTGTTGGTGGTGGTAGTGATGATATCATCACTGCGATGATGATGATGATGATGATGATGATGATGATGATGATGATGATGATGATGGCGGTGTTCTCAGCCACAGATAGACACCCAGTGGTCCCGGACTACACGGGTCTGGCGGACATGCTGGGGTTCGAATCCTGGAGATCCAGAACTTCTGGGAGCGGAACCCCGCGGACACGCTGTTCCTGGAGTGGTCAAGGAGTCAGAGGTCAGGGCGACTGCTGCCCCCGTGTTGCACACCCTGCTGGAGTGCCTCCACCGCCTGGGCCGTACTGACGTCATCACCGACTGCCGGGGCCTCATCTGTCAGTGATGGGGAATGCCACGGGATGGGAGGGGGGGGGGGGGGGGGTGGCGCTGGAGGGCGAGGGAGGGGGGCAGAGGAGAGAAAGGTATTGGTAGGGACATGGGGAAGAGACAAAGGGGGTGGTAAACAGGGGGGGAGGTGGGAGGGGAGGTAGAAAGAAGAGAGAGATTGAGGGGGGGGGGGGGCTGGAGGGCGGGGGAGGGGGGCAGAGGAGAGAAGGGTATTGGTAGGACATGGGGAAGAGACAAAGGGGGTGGTAACCAGGAGGGGAGGTGGGAGGGGAGGTAGAAAGAAGAGAGAGATTGAGGGGGGGGGGGGGGGGGCTGGAGGCGGGGGAGGGGGTCAGAGGAGAGAAGGGTATTGGTAGGACATGGGGAAGAGACAAAGGGGGTGGTAACCAGGAGGGGAGGTGGGAGGGGAGGTAGAAGAAGAGAGAGATTGAGGGGGGGGGGGGGGGGCTGGAGGGCGGGGGAGGGGGGCAGAGGAGAGAAGGGTATTGGTAGGACATGGGGAAGAGACAAAGGGGGTGGTAACCAGGAGGGGAGGGTGGGAGGGGAGGTAGAAAGAAGAGAGAGATTGAGGGGGCGGGAGGAGGGGGGGGGGGGGGGGGCAAGAAGGAAAGGGTAGGAGAGGGAGAAAAGGGGGAGAGACGAAGGGAGTGGTGGACAAGAGGAGAGGGGGGGGGGGGGGGGGCTAGAAGGTTATAGAGAGAAAGGGGGTAGAGAAGGAGGAAGATTGGAGGAAGGCGAGGGATGGGTAGGGGGAGAGAGAAAGGGAGTATAGGAGGAGAAAAGGAGGAGAGATGAAGGAGTGGTGGACAGGAGAGAAGGGGGGGGGGGGTTAGAAGGTTATATAGAGAAAGGGGGGTGGAGGGGTAGAGAAGGAGGGAGATCGGAGGAGGGCGAGGGATGGGTGGGGGGGGAGAGAAGGGGAGTATAGGAGGAGAAAAGGAGGAGAGATGAAAGGAGTGGTGGACAGGAGAGAAGGGGGGGGGGGATTAGAAAGTTATACAGAGAAAGGGGGGTGGAGGGGTAGAGAAGGAGGGAGATTGGAGGAGGGCGAGGGATGGGTTGGGGGGGGGGGGCGGGAGAAGGGAAGGATAAGAGAGGGAGAAAAGCGGGAGGGATGAAGGGAGTGGTAGATGGGAGGGATGGGGAGAGATAGAAGGTAAGGGAGAGGAAGGAGGACAGAGGGAGGGAGATGGGAGAGGGGGAGTGAGGAAGCAGTGAAGGGAAGCATAGGAGAGGCAGGAAATGGGGAGCGACGAAGGCTATAGTAGGAGGGGGGGGGGGGGGGGGGGGGAGACGGGATAGAAAGTGAGGGGAGGGGGGAGGGCGGGGAGAGAGAGAGAGAGAGAGCAGAAGAAAGCAGGAGAGAGAGAGAGTTTTGGAATTTACTTGATTTCTGCACTGGCTTTGGCAGTCAAGCTCGCGTGCGTGCGCGCGCGTGCGTGCGCGCGTGCGTGCGTGCGCGCGTGCGTGCGTGCGTGCGTGCGTGTGTGTGTGTGTGTGTGTGTGTGTGTGTGTGTGTGTGTGTGTGTGTGTGTGTGTGTGTGGTGTGTGTTGTAACAAATTCAACTAGTGACCAGCAGCTTTCATCAGTGCTTAGATTAGACACTGAGTATTCAGCTTAATGCAGGCCGTTAGATGTATGTCCCATGGACTGTAGGGCGTAGTGCAGGCCGTATGATGTATGTGTCATGGACTGTAGGTCGTAGTGCAGGCCGTATGATGTATGTGTCATGGACTGTAGGGCGTTAGTGCAGGCCGTATGATGTATGTCCCATGGACTATAGGGCGTAGTGCAGGCCGTATGATGTATGTGTCATGGACTGTAGGGCGTAGTGCAGGCCGTATGATGTATGTGTCATGGACTGTAGGGCGTAGTGCAGGCCGTATGATGTATGTCCCATGGACTATAGGGCGTAGTGCAGGCCGTATGATGTATGTCCCATGGACTGTAGGGCGTAGTGCAGGCCGTATGATGTATGTGTCATGGACTGTAGGGCGTAGTGCAGGCCGTATGATGCATGTCCCATGGACTGTAGGGCGTAGTGCAGGCCGTATGATGTTTTGTCCCATGGACTGTAGGGCGTAGTGCACGCCGTATGATGTATGTCCCATGGACTGTAGAAACTGGGTTGTGGGGCCACACAGGGCGTAGTGCAGGCCGTATGATGTATGTCCCATGGACTGTAGGAACTGGGTTGTGGAGTCACACAGGGCGTAGTGCAAGCCGTATGATGTATGTGTCATGGGACTGTAGAAACTGCGTTGTGGGGCCACACAGGGCGTTAGTGCAGGCCGTATGATGTATGTCCCATGGACTGTAGGAAATGGGTTGTGGGGCCACACAGGGCTTTAGTGCAGGCCGTATGATGTATGTGTCATGGACTGTAGGAACTGGGTTGTGGGGCCACACAGGGCGTAGTGCAGGCCGTATGATGTATGTCCCATGGACTGTAGGAACTGGGTTGTGGAGCCACACAGGGCGTAGTGCAGGCCGTATGATGTATGTGTCATGGACTGTAGAAAACTGGGTTGTGGGGCCAGACAGGGCGTAGTGCAGGCCGTATGATGTATGTCCCATGGACTGTAGGAACTGGGTTGTGGGGCCACACAGGGCGTTGTGCAGGCCGTATGATGTATGTCCATGGACTGTAGAAACTGGGTTGTGGAGCCACACAGGGCGTAGTGCAGGCCGTATGATGTATGTGTCATGGACTGTAGTGCGTAGTGCAGGCCGTGTGTGATGTATGTGTCATGGACTGTAGGGCGTAGTGCAGGCCGTGTGATGTATGTGTCATGGACTGTAGGGCGTAGTGCGGGCCGTATGATGTATGTGTCATGGACTGTAGGGCGTAGTGCAGGCCGTATGATGTATGTCCCAGGGACTGTAGAAAACTGGTTGTGGGGCCACACAGGTCGGACTATTTCACGTAACTGGACGCCCTTCATATTTATCCTGTGCTTTGTTGATCGTGTTGTGTCTTGCAGTGGAAGACGTGAGCGACTACCTCGCAGAAAAACGTCTGTTGGAAAGTTATAACGGTGAGTCTCTTTGTCTCTGTGTTTATCTCTGTCTCTGTCTGTCAGTCTGCCTGTTTGTCTGTTTGTCCTCTTTTGCACACACTTCACTCACACGACACACACGCACACACACACGCACACACACACACACACCACACACACACACACACACACACACACACACACACACACTCACACACACACACACACACACACACACACACACACAACACACACACACCACACACACACACACACACGTGCGCGCGCGTACACACACACATTTCTCTGTCTGTCTATCTGACTGTCTCTGTTTTACGCACGCACGCACGCACGCACGCACGGGACGCACGCACGCACGCACGCACGCACGCACACACACACACACACACACACACACACACCACACACACACACACACAACACACACATTTTAATCCTAGACAGTAACCACAGTCAACCCTTTATTGACTTGTATACTGGAAGACATCGAAAAAACTGATTAAAGTTAACATTTTCGTGACTGGTGCATTTGTACATGTAGACGCCAACTACAATGAACCCTTTTTTGGATGGATTATTTGGAAAATATGAATAAGCTGATAATAGTTAATCCTTTCTTGACAGGCATAGTTGGAAAACGCGTCGTGTTTTGTCTTGTAACTTGTTTGTACTTGTTTATGGCGGCCTCACTAAGAATCGTTCTTAAATTTGTAAAGAAGAAAAGAAATACTTTTTTTTTCTTGACTGCTGTGTGTGAGCAACGTGGAGGAAACGTAAGAAAGATTAACCCTGTCGTGGCCGTGCTGTCTTCCCCACAGTGGCAGCCTGCAGAAGTTCGACTGTTACGTGAACATCGCGGAGCAGGACTTGCTGGGCGTGGGGCGGGACATCCTGCAGAACCTGGAGGGCGTGCATGAGTTAAGGCTGTGTCTCACGCTAAGGGACGTCACTCTGGGCGGATTCGAGTACGAAGAAATGGCCAAAATGCTGGAGACCAGGCAAGGCAGAGAATCTCTCTCTCTCTCTCTCTCTTCTCTCTCTCTCTCTCTCTCTCTCTCTCTCTCTCTCTCTCTCTCTTTGGTGTGTGTGTGTGTGTGTGTGTGTGTGTGTGTGTGTGTGTGTGTGTGTGTGTGTGTGTGTGTTGGAATAATTTGACGGATCATCATTTTCGCCAGATGAGTTTGAAACAAACGAAGAGGACTCTTCACTGCGGGCAGTGGAAAAGTCACCAAAACAGTTTCACTATCACCGACCTCTTCACTGCGGGCAGTGGAAAAGTCACCAAAACAGTTTCACTATCACCGACCTCTTCACTGCGGGCAGTGGAAAAGTCACCAAAACAGTTTCACTATCACCGACCAGTTATAGCGAGAGGGACTCTTCATGCGGGCAGTGGAAAAGTCACCAGAACAGTTTCACTATCACCGACCCAGTTATAGCGAAGAGGACTCTTCACTGCGGGCAGTGGAAAAGTCACCAGAACAGTTTCACTATCACCGACCCACTTATATCGACGGTGACGGAAAAAACAGCCTTGAATCATAGCAGGCTGAGAAATATTTTTAAAAAAACAGATGGTAAGAAAATAAAGAACCTAGCCAGGAAAGAAAAGCTGGCATATTATCTCCACAGATCTCAAGATATAATGTTCTGATTGTGCTTCCAGGTGTGACAGCAGGGTGCTCATTGTTCTCATTAACATTGTTCTTACATATGTGACAGCAAGGTGCTGATTATTCTCATTGTTCTCATTGTTACAGGTGTGACAGCAAGGTGCTGATTGTTCTCATTGTTCTCATTGTTGCAGGTGTGACAGCAAGGTGCTGATTATTCTCATTGTTACAGGTGTGACAGCAAGGTGCTGGTTATTCTCATTGTTACAGGTGTGACAGCAAGGTGCTGATTGTTCTCATTGTTCTCAATGCTACAGGTGTGACAGCAAGGTGCTGATTGTTCTCATTGTTACAGGTGTGACAGCAGGTGCTGATTGTTCTCATTGTTCTCATTGTTACAGGTGTGACAGCAAGGTGCTGATTGTTCTCATTGTTCTCAATGCTACAGGTGTGACAGTAAGGTGCTGATTGTTCTCATTGTTCTCATTGTTGCAGGTGTGACAGCAAGGTGCTGATTATTCTCATTGTTACAGGTTGTGACAGCAAGGTGCTGATTATTCTCATTGTTACAGGTGTGACAGCAAGGTGCTGATTGTTCTCATTGTTACAAGTGTGACAGCAAGGTGCTGATTGTTCTCATTGTTACAGGTGTGTGACTGCAAGGTGCTGATTGTTCTCATTGTTACAGGTGTGACAGCAAGGTGCTCATTGTTCTGACCAAGAGTTACGAGGACTCTGATGCCTGTCAGTTTCTGACCCAGTTTGCCGTCACCTTGGATCCAGGTGGGTTTCCCCACTGACCTCCCCCGCCACACACAGACACATTTTCACACACACACATATATATATATATATATATATATTATATATATATATATTATATATATTTATATATATATATATATATATATATTATATACTGCTGAACAATTTAATAGTGGGAGAAAACAAGTGCAGGTTAACAATTCTTCAGTCATTATAGTAACGACTTGGCAAAGATTTTAATAAAAAAAAAAAAAATTAAAGATGAAGAAAATGGGGGGAATATATTATAAATATGACAAACCCTTCAATATATATTTGTTAAAAAGTAAGGTTTAAAACTATCTACAGCGCTGTTTCATGCAATGCAATCATCAGGATGTGGTGGGTCTGTGCTGCCGGTGTTTTATAACTGCTTGTGTTGTCTGTCATCACGTGCTGTCTGTGTTTTCGTGTGTTTCTGGTTCTTGTTCACTGATAGGAATTTCCACTTGTGCCTGCAGTTGTTAACCATTTCTATCCTAGTATTTAAAGTTGCCAGTTGTGGTTTGCATAGTATTATGTACTTTTCTGTTGAGCATAGGTTACATCTTTTTGAAATGTTGTTGTATGGTGCTGCTCTTTCTATGATTTTCCAGGATATATTGTATTCTATCTTTTTCTCTTTGAGCTTCCAGATGTATTTACTCAATTCTGTTTGGTTTTTGTATCTTTCTTTGTTTAATGACTGTTTGTGGTTTGCATATCTAGTTTTAAATTGGTTTTCAGTGATACCTATATATGTTTCTTCTGCGTTCTCTGATGTTACAGTGGCTTGGTACACAATGCTGTTGTAGAGGCATTTGTTGCTCAGAGGGCACTGTTCTTTCTTGATACGTTGCAGGATTTCCTTTCATCACCCTCGTTTTTCTCTGTACTGCTTTTCATTTTGTTGGTTGAATCAATGATGTTTTTAAGGTTGGGCATACATGAGTATGATAATTTGATGCTGTTTTTGTTGAATATCTTGGATTAATTTGTGCTCTTTGGGAATGATGTTGTTAGGATTCTAAAGAATTCTTTCCCTATATTTGTTTTCACTCTTCCGTCATATGGGGGGTTGTACCATATGATCTTTCTTTTCCTGTCTTCTTGTGTCTGCTCATGTCATTATCTGGGTCATATTGTAGTTTGTAGTTGTAGCCACTTTTGTGTAACGCTTCTTGATATTCAGCTGCAGCGTTATTGAATGCTGTTTCATTGCATGACAGGTTGGATAATCTCTTATTTATGCCTCTGGGTATTGTTTTTAGTATGGAAGGTGGATGGTTACTTTTGATATTTACATAGACAGGTGTATCATTTGGTTTTTGTATGGTTTATATATGTGCTGGTTGAGATCAAACGTTATATCTAGATAGTTCACTATCTTTTTATTTGCTTCTATAGTGATTTTTAGATTTGGTTTTGGAAGATTTTACACAGTTCTTTTTTCTTATTTTCAATGTTTCTAGGGTTGTCATTCAGCGCAGCGAGGCCGTCATCCCTGTACAGTCGATTTGTTTTCCCCGTTTCTTTTGAATGTTAGACAGCATGAACAGTCCGACAAGTTCGCAAGTTTCGGCACCATCATACGATCCCATTGTGACATCAAAAGTTGAATTTCTTGTTTGCGCTCTTGGTCCAGATTTCATTTTTGCTGTGTAGTAGAGTTTTCTTTGTATGGAAATGATTTCCATTTCTGACCCTGATATTTCAGTGTATTTGCTGGCAAATTTTATAGCTTTGGTGAGCAGATCTTCATCTATAGATGTGTAGAAGTCTACTATATCAAATGTTATAAAAACTGTATTGTCTTGCTTGTTGAGTTTCTTGAACCATTGTATGGCTTCGTATGTGTTTTTCCAGAGGTTGAGTTCAGTGTTCTCTCTTAGTTTTTTATGGCTTTTTCTAAGATTTTTTTGCTGATTTTTCCTAATTCAGATTTGGATGGGTTTATCAATCTGCAAGTTGGGTTATTCAGGAAGTTGGGTTTGTGGTCTTTAAGTGTTATGAAAGCTTCTCTTGCTGCTGTTGTCTCCACTCTATCGCTTAGGTCCATTTGGTGCACAAGCTCCTTTTCTTTTTTCTAATGTACTCGTATGTAGTTTTATCAGCTTTTTTGTAATTTTTTTGGATGTTTTTGTCGAGAAGCTGTGAGTATATATATGCTGAACAATTAAGTGGTGGGGGAAAGCAAGTGCAGATTAACAATTCTTCAGTCGTTATAGTAATGACTTGGCAAAGATTGAACTTTAAAAAAAAATAGAATAAAATTTGAAGATGAAAACAAATGGGGAAAAATATATTATAAATATGAGAAGCCGTTCACTGGCTGCTGAGGGAACCATCGTAATCCCTCTCAAAGGCACATTTTGTATTGCCTGCTCTAGGCCTTTCGTCCGCTGGATCGGACTCATCAGGGAGACACGCTGATTGTGTCTGTGCTCTTGGTGTCAAATAGAGGACACACCACAGTCCATAATTCTGTGGTGTTCTCACCACCAAGGGTTCAAAAAAGAATCCAACAGCACCCCCAAGCAGCCAGCGAAGGGTAGTAAAATGGAACAAAACAAAGTGTGGAGAGGAAAAAAGTTGCTGAAAAACTAAATGCATTATTCAAACAGTATAAAATGTAGGGAACAATCTTTGAGCTATGCCTGAGGATCCATTCAAAGGGTGCAAGGGAGATTAAAAGATATGGAACAGTCTGAGTGGTCAGCTCTGCTGTTCAATAACCCAAGCAAAACACACACACACACACACACACACACACACACACACACACACACACCCACACACCTATAATTTAACTCCAGTTCATACTATCACTTCCTTTTGGGTACATAAAATGCTGTGGTCACTCATGGTCAGACTTAACGGGGGTGAGAGGGGGTGGGGATGAGTCCAGTGACTTGACCGTCAAGAGTGCCTTTGGTGTCTGTTAATGCCTTGATGTCGTCTGCTCTCTTCCTTCTTTTCTCCCTTCATATGTCCATCAACTCTTTCCTCAAGTCTCCCTTCTTCCTTCCTTCTTTGCTTCTCTCCTGTGTCATGGGTTATTCCCCTTCATCCTTTTTATTTTATTTCTCTGTTTTTCTCTCCTCCGTCAAGGATGATCCCACTCCCCATTCTCCTCTTCTTCCTCTTTACTTCTTTCATGCGTCATGGATTATCCCCCTTCCTCCTTCTGCCTTCTTACTTCTGTCCTTCTGTTCCTGTGTCAGGGTCACGGAAAGAGCAAGCTGATTCCCCTGTTGGTGGACGAGGACACCTACATCCCCGAGTTCTGCGCTGCCTGGCCATGCTCAATACCACCGCGACAAACGGCTTGGCTTCCTCTGGCCCCGCCTGAAGGACGCCATCAGGGCAGGACCCAGCCGCCGGTGAGGGGAGCAGGTCACGTGCAGGTGACGTCATGCTCTTCGGAGTGCTCCTCTGACACAATGACGGCTCCATCGTGACACAAGTGTGTGTGTGTGTGTGTGTGTGTGTGTGTGTGTGTGTGTGTGTGTGTGTGTGTGTGTGTGTCTGTGTCTGTGTGTGTCTGTGTCTGTGTCTGTGTGAGTGTGTGCGTGTGTGTGTAATTTGACATGTTTTCACATCTGCAGTACACTAGCAAATTCCTCGTCTACGGTGATAGTTTGACTTCACTGAGACGATTGGTTTGACGTCATTGAGATGGTGATTACTTTGACGTCACTGACATGACATGTATATGGTCGGTCGTCACGTGCTACACACTGAGACTTTGAGGCGGTGTTCTGACGTGAAGGCGATACTGCTGTGTCAGTGATGGGTGTGTAGAGATATGCTGAGGCACTGTTGTGTCAATGATGGATGTGTAGAGATGTCTTACTGAGGCATGTTGTGTCAATGATGGATGTGTAGAGATGTCTTACTGAGGCACTGTTGTGTCAGTGATGGGTGTGTAGAGATGTCTTACTGAGGTCACTGTTGTGTCAATGATGGATGTGTAGAGATGTCGTACTGAGGTCACTGTCGTGTCAATGATGGATGTGTAGAGATGTCTTACTGAGGTCACTGTCGTGTCAATGATGGATGTGTAGAGATGTCTTACTGAGGCAAAGACAGCAGCAGATCGATATTGCTTTGTCAGTGATGGTGTGTGTAGAGATGTCTTACTGAGGTCATTGTTGTGTCAGTGATGGATGTGTAGAGATGTCTTACTGAGGCACTGTCGTGTCAATGATGGATGTGTAGAGATGTCGTACTGAGGCAAAGACAGCAGCAGATCTTTCTCGTGACTTCTGACGTCCTGTTCGTGGCGGGGTACGGCTGGAGGTCGGTCTGGCTGAATAATGGCACTTGAACCAGACGTACGTCCGATTTTACGTTGGTGTTGTTGGACACCACTGGAAGCTCCGTTCTGAGTCAGCAGTGCATTGGCCCGCCCCTCTGTCTTCAGATTCCCTCATTCCTCACTGTACCTTTCCCTTCCCTCTGTATGTCTGTACTGCATTTGCCCCGCGCCTCTGTCTTCAGATTCCCTCATTCCTCACTGTACCTTTCCCTTCCCTCTGTATGTCTGTACTGCTGCAACATGTGAACAAAGGGAGAAGACCACTGTATGCCTGTACTGCTGGAACATGTGAACAAAGGGAGACCCCTGTATGTACTGCTGGAACATGTGAACAAAGGGAGAACACTGTCTGCACTGTGGAACATGTGAACCAAGGGAGAAGACTATGTCTGTACTGCTGTAACATGTGAACCAAGGGAGAAGACTATGTCTGTACTGTGGAACATGTGAACCAAGGGAGAAGACTATGTACTGCTGTAACATGTGAACCAAGGGAGAAGACTATGTCTGTACTGCTGGAATATGTGAACAAAGGGAGACCACTGTATGTACTGCTGGAATATGTGAACAAAGGGAGAAGACCACTGTATGTCTGTACTGCTGGAACATGTGAACAAAGGGAGAAGACTGTATGTCTGTACTGCTGGAACATGTGAACAAAGGGAGACCACTGTATGTACTGGTGGGACATGTGAACAAAGGGAGAAGACTGTATGTCTGTACTGCTGGGACATGTGAACAAAGGGAGAAGACCACTGTATGTCTGTACTGCTGGAACATGTGAACAAAGGGAGAAGACCAATAATAGATTTGTACTGCTGGAACATGTGAAGAAAGTGAGAAGACCAATAATAGATTTGTACTGCTGGAACATGTGAACCAAGGGAGAAGACTATGTCTGTACTGCTGGAACATGTGAACCAAGGGAGAAGACTATGTCTGTACTGCTGGAACATGTGAACCAAGGGAGAAGACTATGTCTGTACTGCTGGAACATGTGAACCAAGGGAGAAGACTATGTCTGTACTGCTGGAACATGTGAACCAAGGGAGAAGACTATGCCTGTACTGCTGGAACATGTGAACCAAGGGAGAAGACTATGTCTGTACTGCTGGAACATGTGAACCAAGGGAGAAGACTATGGCTGTACTGCTGGAACATGTGAACCAAGAGAGAAGACTATTGTCTGTACTGCTGGAACATGTGAACAAACGGAGAAGACCACTGTGTGTCAGCAGTGCTATAAACATGTCTAGTTTTTTTGTTTTTTTTTGTCTTTCTTTCTAGAGACATTGTATCAGAAATGTAGGCGATTTTCTCCAGTTCAGTGTCTATTTCACAGAAAATGGAATCAGAAATGTTGACATTTTTCTCCAGTTTAGTGTATTTCACAATGGTATCAGAACTGTTGACATTTTTCTCCAGTTTAGTGTCTATTTCACAATGGTATCAGAAATGTTGACATTTTCTCCAGTTTAGTGTCTATTTCACAGAAAATGGTATCAGAAATGTGACATTTTCCTCCAGTTTAGTGTCTATTTCACAATGGTATCAGAAATGTTGACATTTTTCTCCAGTTTTAGTGTCTATTTCACAGAAAATGGTCTCAGAAATGTTGACATTTTCCTCCAGTTTAGTGTCTATTTCACAATGGTATCAGAATGTTGACATTTTTCTCCAGTTTAGTGTCTATTTCACAATGGTATCAGAAATGTTGACATTTTTCTCCAGTTTAGTGTCTATTTCACAGAAAATGGTCTCAGAAATGTTGACATTTTTCTCGGTTTAGTGTCTATTTCACAGTGGTATCAGAAATGTTGACAGTTTTGTCCAGTTTAGTGTCTATTTCACAGAAAATGGTATCAGAAATGTTGACATTTTTCTCAGTTTAGTGTCGATTTCACAATGACATCAGAAATGTTGACAGTTTTCTCCAGTTTAGTGTCTATTTAATAGAAAGTGGTCTCAGAAATGGTGATGATTTTCTTCAACTGAAAAATCGTACCAGAAATGGTGATGGTGTTCTTCGGGTGAAGGTCCTGTCACATAGCATGGTGATGGTGTTCTTCGGGTGAAGGTCCTGTCACACAGCATGGTGATGGTGTTCTTCAGGTGAAGGTCCTGTCACACAGCATGGTGATGGTGTTCTTCAGGTGAAGGCCCTGTCACAGAGCATGGTGATGGTGATCTTCAGGTGAAGGTCCTGTCACAGAGCATGGTGATGGTGTTCTTCAGGTGAAGGTCCTGTCACAGAGCATGGTGATGGTGTTCTTCAGGTGAAGGTCCTGTCACAGAGCATGGTGATGGTGTTCTTCAGGTGAAGGTCCTGTCACAGAGTATGGTGATGGTGTTCTTCAGGTGAAGGTCCTGTCACACACGGTGACAGCCGTGTGAACCACACGTGGCTGACGTCATTATGTCATGAATTATGTATAGATTCCCATATTTGGAATGATAAACCTGGCAGTGTTTTCTTTACACAGGAGTTAAGATGGCGTATTCACAGGGGTGAATATACATCTCTCTCTCTCTCTCTCTCTCTCTTTTCTCTCTCTCTCTCTCTCTCTTCTCTCTCTCTCTCCCTCTCTCTCTCTCTCTCTCTCTCTCTCTCTCTCTCTCTATGTATATACTGGTCACGCCTTGATGCACTGCATATAAACCTATGCAAATTATCCTTCTTTAGAAGTCCTAAACTTGCTTTTAACATTTTCATTATGCTTTTTACTTGCTCACACGTGTGAAGAGATTTCTAAAATATGTAAATAATTTCGATTGCCTGTTTGTGTTCATTTGTACATGCGTGCATGCATGTGTGTATATATGTGCATGTATGTATGTGTACATGTGTATGTGTGCATGCATGTGTATATAGTGTGCATGTGTGCATACATAAATGTATAGTGTGCATGTATGCATGCATGCGTATAGATGTGCATGCATGCGTGTATAGTGTGCATGTGGGTATGCATGGGTGGGTGTATATGTGTGCATGCATATGTGTATTGTGTGCACGCCTGTGTTATAGTGTGAGGGTGTGCATGCATGTTGTATTATGTGCATGTGTGAATATGTAAAGGGTATGATTCTGCCCAACTTTTGAGAACAGAGAGTTTGCAGTGGCTAACCCTCAAACGTAGGATAGGATCACAGCGAGGGGTAGCCTAGCTGGTAGTTTGGAATGCCAGTTAAGAGGCTGGTCACTCAGCAGACAATTTGCCCACGGCTGGTCTGGGCAGACTGGTTTTGAAGAGGACAGCCATTGGACTTCAGCCACATCATAACTGGTGTTGCTTTTGCTGAGATCTTCAGCCTCTCTTTGACCATGGCTGGTCTGGATGGCTTGGTCTGAAAGACAAATTCTAGGCCGAGGAGACAGCCCTGGGAGACCGTGAAGCCGTAGTCGGTGTTGTCTTTGCTGAGGTGGACTTCAGATTTTAGAGAGGTAAATATCCGCAGGTGGGAGTCGTTGGCAGTGGAGTGCAGACATGCTGGATATTGCCCTAGGTATGGAGCGAAAAGGGTCTGTCTTGATGTTCCTCTGCACTCCTCCGGATTCAGCCGCTTACATGACGGTCAGCCCGTTGTTTGTCTGGCCCTGGGGAATAGAATGTCAGTTCAAGAGCAGCCCTGCGAGGCAAGATCTGGCCTCATTAGACACTTCTAGTGGTTCCATTGTGATCGGGCCACAAAAGGTTCTCTTAAAGATCTCGTTGAAAGGGGCTGGGAGGCCTATATACTCCCCGCATTCTAGCTCTGAGACCATTTTCTTCACTGAGCAGAGTGTGGTGAATGTTGTGACGCCGATTCCGTTAATCAGGTGTTTGTAAATGTAGAGGGACTGAACAGCAATAGCCATTGTTGGGCCAGGGTGTAGGCTAGCGGGTGACAGGTGAGGAACCGTTGCGTGTAGCACGCATTGGCCTGAGGGCGTGTGGTTGTAGCACGCATTGTCCTGAGGGCCGTGTGGTTGTAGCACGCATTGTCCTGAGGGCGGTGTGGTTGTAGCACGCATTGTCCTGAGGGCGGTGTGGTTGTAGCACGCATTGTCCTGAGGGCCGTGTGGTTGTAGCACGCATTGTCCTGAGGGCGGTGTGGTTGGCTGGAACCCACTCTGATTTGAAATAAAAGAGAGGAAAGCAACGAGCTGGTGTTGGTGTTGAAGAGGATGTGCCCACTCACTCTCTTCCCCATCTCCTACTCCTCTTCACTTCTTATAATCTTTACACATGCATGTGTATATAGAGTGCATGTGTACATGCATGTATGTGTAGGTGTGTGTGTATGCATGCATGTGTGTATAGGTGTGTACGTATGCATGCATGTGTGTATAGGTGTGTATGTATGCATGCATGTGTGTATAGGTGTGCATACCTGTGTGCAATGGTGTGTATGTGTACATGCATGTGTGTATATGTGTGTATGCGCGTGTGTATAGGTGTGCATGTGTGTATACACGTGTGTATAGGTGTGCATGTGTGTATGCACGTGTGTATAGGTGTGCATGTGTGTATGCACGTGTGTATAAGTGTGCATGGGAAGGGGGAGGGTGATTGTAGGTGAAGGCGGCAGAAGGAGAGGGGTGGGTGCCGCATTTTGTCATGCCATACTCTGCACACGGTGAGCCTCCAGTTAAACTGCCCCAACCACCACTGGTTTATGGTACCTTGCCCTTTGAACTCTGACACACCAGCGCTGTATAGACCAAGGGACAGGTAGGAAGCAATGACCTCGTGGAAGGGCACGTGACAAGTCTCCATGCATAGTAGAGGGGGAGGGGGGAGGGGGGCGTAATCGGGTCAGTGTGGTTCCACCACAGACGTTTCCCTTATACAGCCAGAGCCAGGGTGACAAAGCAGAGGCAGAGAGGCTACACGTGTGGCAGGCAGGTAGACTGGAAAAACAGGCACAGGTACCTTCTTCACTCCTACACCATGTGTCAGGCAGGTAGAGTGGAACACAGGTACCTTCACTCCCACACCATGTGTCAGGCAGGTAGAGTGGAACACAGGTACCTTCACTCCTACACCATGTGTCAGACAGGTAGAGTGGAACACAGGTTCCTTCTTCACCCCTACACCATGTGTCACGACAGGTAGAGAGGAACACTGGCACAGGTACCTTCTTCACCCCTACACCATGTGTCAGACAGGTAGAGAGGAACACAGGTACATTCTTCACCCTACACCATGTGTCAGACAGGTAGAGAGGAACACAGGTACCTTCGTCACCCCTACACCATGTGTCAGACAGGTAGAGAGGAACACAGGTACCTTCTTCACTCCTACACCATGTGTCAGGCAGGTAGAGTGGAACACAGGTACCTTCACTCCCACACATTGGTGTCAGGCAGGTAGAGAGGAATACAGGTACCTTCACTCCTACACCATGTGTCAGGCAGGTAGAGAGGAACACAGGTACCTTCGTCACCCCTACACATGTGTCAGGCAGGTAGAGTGGAATACAGGTACTTCTTCACTCCTACACCATGCGTCAGGCAGGTAGAGAGGAACACAGGTACCTTCACTCCTACACCATGTGTCAGGCAGGTAGAGAGGAACACAGGTACCTTCTTCACTCCTACACCCTGTGTCAGACAGGTAGAGGGGAACACAGGTACATTCACTGCTACACCATGTGTCAGGCAGGTAGAGAGGAACACAGGTACCTTCACTCCTGCACCATGTGTCAGACAGGTAGAGAGGGAACACAGGTACCTTCACTCCTACACCATGTGTCAGGCAGGTAGAGTGGAACACAGGTACCTTCACTCCTACCCATGTGTCAGACAGGTAGAGTGGAACACAGGTACCTTCTTCACCCTACACCATGTGTCAGACAGGTAGAGAGGAAAAACAGGCACAGGTACCTTCTTCACTCCTACACCATGTGTCAGACAGGTAGAGAGGAACACAGGCACGGTACCTTCTTCACCCCTACACCATGTGTCAGACAGGTAGAGAGGAACACAGGTGCCCTTTTTCACCCTACACCATGTGTCAAACAGGTAGAGAGGAACACAGGTACCTTCTTCACCCTACACCATGTGTCAGACAGGTAGAGAGGAAACACAGGTACCTTCTTCACCCCTACACCATGTGTCAGACAGGTAGAGAGGAACACAGGTACCTTCTTCACTCCTACACCATGTGTCAGGCAGGTAGAGTGGAACACAGGTACCTTTACTCCCACACATTGTGTCAGGCAGGTAGAGAGGAATACAGGTACCTTCACTCCTACACCATGTGTCAGGCAGGTAGAGAGGAACACAGGTACCTTCGTCACCCTACACCATGTGTCAGGCAGGTAGAGTGGAACACAGGTACCTTCTTCACTCCTACACCATGTGTCAGGCAGGTAGAGAGGAACACAGGTACCTTCACTCCTACACCATGTGTCAGGCAGGTAGAGAGGAACACAGGTACCTTCTGCACTCCTACACTATGTGTCAGACAGGTAGAGTGGAACACAGGTACATTCACTGCTACACCATGTGTCAGGCAGGTAGAGAGGAACACAGGTACCTTCACTCCTGCACCATGTGTCAGACAGGTAGAGAGGAACACAGGTACCTTCACTCCCACACATTGTGTCAGACAGGTAGAGAGGAACACAGGTACTTCACTCCTACACCATGTGTCAGACAGGTAGAGAGGAACACAGGTACCTTCCTCACTCCTACACCCTGTGTCAGACAGGTAGAGAGGACAGGTTTCTTCACTCCTACACCATGTGTCAGGCAGGTAGAGTGGAACGCAGGTACCCTTTTTCACCCTACACCATGTGTCAGGCAGGTAGAGAGGAACACGGGTACCTTCTTCACTCCTACACCATGTGTCAGACAGGTAGAGTGGATCACAGGTACCTTCACTGCTACACCATGTGTCAGGCAGGTAGAGTGGAGCACAGGTACCTCCTTCACTCCTACACCATGTGTCAGGCAGGTAGAGTGGAACACAGGTACCTCCTTCACTCCTACACCATGTGTCAGGCAGGTAGAGAGGAACACAGGTACCTTCTTCACTCCTACACCATGTGTCAGACAGGTAGAGAGGAACACAGGTACCTTCACTCCTACACCATGTGTCAGACAGGTAGAGTGGAACACAGGTACCTTCACTGCTACACCATGTGTCAGGCAGGTAGAGTGGAACACAGATACCTTCACCCCTACACCATGTGTCAGACAGGTAGAGTGGAACACAGGTACCTTCACTGCTACACCATGTGTCAGACAGGTAGAGTGGAACACAGGTACCTTCACTGCAACGCCATGTGTCAGGCAGGTAGAGTGGAACACAGGTACTTCTTCACTCCTACACCATGTGTCAGGCAGGTAGAGTGGAACACGGGTACCTTCACTGTACACATGTGTCAGGCAGGTAGAGTGGAACACAGGTACCTTCACTGCTACGCCATGTGTCAGGCAGATAGAGTGGAACACAGGTACCTTCTTCACTCCTACACCATGTGTCAGGCAGGTAGAGTGGAACACAGGTACCTTCACTGCTACACCATGTGCCGGCAGGTAGAGTGGAACACACAGGTACCTTCACTCCTACACCATGTGTCAGGCAGGTAGAGAGGAACACAGGTACCTTCACTCCTACACCATGTGTCAGGGAGGCAGGTAGAGAGGAACACAGGTACCTTCACTCCTACACCATGTGTCAGGGAGGCAGGTAGAGAGGAACACAGGTACCTTCACTCGGCAACGTTTTTCATTTTATTCCATGAGTATGTGCGTTGGTACAGCACGTCATGGCAGCTTCCCAGCGCTGGCAAAAACACTTCAGCAACCTGCTCAACAGGCCCTCTTCAGTCGACTCGGATGCCTTGAACCAGATCCCTCAGCAGCCGATACAAGACACACTTGCAGTACCCCCCACCATTGCAGAGATCCAGAAAGCAATCTCCAGACGAGCTCGGTAGAGGATCAGGAAAGGACGGAATACCTGCTGAGATCTACAAGGCGGCAGGCCCAACGCCCTAAAAGCCTTTCACGATGTCCTGCGGAGTATCTGGGAGGAGGAGAAGATGCCAGATGACTTCCGTGACGCCTGATTGTCTCCTCTACAAGAACAAGGGAAGCAAAGCCGACTGTGGGACTACAGAGGCATCTCGCTACTCTCCATTGCTGGAAAGATCTTTGCCAGAGCCATCCTCAACAGACTCATCACTGTTTCCGAGCAGAACCTCCCCGAGGCGCAGTGCGGCTTCAGACCCGGCAGAAGCACTGTCGACATGATTTTTGCTGTCAGACAGCTTCAGGAGAAGTGTATCGAACAAAACATGACCCTATACTCTGTTTTCATTGACCTGACCAAGGCCTTTGACACGGTCAACAGGGAAGCTCTTTGGACAGTCCTCGAGCGCATTGGATGCCCGCCAAAGTTTGTGAAAATGATCAAGCTCTTCCATGATGGCATGACCGGCCAGGTCCTCTCCAGTGGAAACGTGACGGAAGCCTTCGAGATCAGCAATGGCGTGAAGCAGGGCTGTGTCTTAGCTCCGGTCCTCTTCAACGTCTTCTTCACCTGCATGCTGTCCCACGCTGTCCAAGACCTGGAGAAGGGAGTCTACTTCCGCTATCGTCTGGACGGCTCCCTCTTTGACCTTCCTCGCCTCACTGCCAAGACAAAGAGCATCAAAGATCTCCTTCAAGAAGTCCTCTTTGCCGATGACTGCGCACTGGTGGCCCATGCAGAATCCGATCTGCAAACGATGCTTGACCGCTTCTCCGATGCTTCAAAGCTCTTCGGCCTGACAATCAGCCTCGGCAAGACTGAGGTGCTTCACCAACCCGCACCAAACACCAACCCCTCGGCACCCACCATCGTCATTGACGACTCCCAGCTTGCGGACGTTGAACATTTCAGATATCTAGGAAGTACCATCTCCTGTGATGGCTCCTGGACAGGGAAGTTGATGCCCGAATCAGCAAAGCAAGCCAAGCGCTGGGAAGACTCCGCAACAGAGTGCTTAGTCACACAACATTCGGCTGACTACAAAACTGAGAGTTTACAACGCAGTGGTCTTGCCCTCTCTCCTCTATGGGTGCGAATCTTGGACACTGTACCGCAGACACGTCAAGAAGCTGGAGAACTTCCACATGCGAGCTCTTCGCTCCATACTCGGAATCCATTGGCAGGACCGTGTTTCCAACCTCGAGGTCCTGGACCGTGCTCACACTACAAGTATCGGGTCCATGCTCATCAAGGCCCAGCTTCGATGGGTGGGGCATGTCATCCGTATGGAAGAGCACCGTATGCCAAGGCGATGCTGTATGGAGAGCTTCTGCACGGCAAGAGAAACCAAGGACGCCCAAAGAAACGGTACAAGGACTCGGTCAAATCAAACCTCCAGTGGTGCGAACTCAAACCAAAAGAACTAGAGGAGTGCGCCAGTGACCGACCTCTGTGGCGGGCCACAATTCACAAAGCCGCTACAACTTCGAAGTACTCGACGCCAAAAGCTGACTGCCGCCAGGGATCAACGTCACAGAGCAGCAGCAGCAGTGATCACAACAACGGACTCCCAGTGCCCCCACTGTTCCAGACTCTGCGCCTCCAGATTGGGGCTGCAGAGCCACCTCCGCGTACATCGATGAGCTGCAGAAACGCTAACGTCATCTTCGGATCCGAAGGACTACCACACAGCACGTCATGGCAGCCTCCCCCTCCACACTTCCCTTCCAGCCGCTCTCTAACCCCTCAATAGATTCATCCTTCATACACGCACGCGAGGACGCTCGCGCACCCCCCCCCCCCCCCCGCACACACGCACACACACACACACACACACACACACACACACACACACACACACACACACCACACACAAGCATGCACATACATACAGCCGGCCCCAAAGAACACAACACCAACAGGAGCATCAATGTTAAGGTCTCGTTAGCTGCCTTTATGATGGTTGCCCTTGAAAAGCACAGGACTGTCTGTAGGCTCCGCTCTCTCCCTTCCGGTATGCACGGCGGAATTGTCCTCAACAGGCTTGTCCTCAGTACCTAGTCTTTCTGTCTGTACTAGTACATTGTGGGATGCTTGAATTTCACGTTGCCTGTGGACCCCCTACGCTGACAGCTGCCGTAAGCTGACTGCAGTGCACGCTGCCTTGCTGATATACAATACTCATGCTTTCCCACCGCCGCCTGCATGGCACGTGTCGTCAAGTTCCCGCTTGTGTGGCACCTTCAGCAACTCCCCACGCCCTGGAAGACGCTGTTCAGAGCCGGCATACCGATGGCCTCTCTCTCTCTCTCTCTCTCTTCTCTCTCTCTCTCTCTCTCTCTCTCTCTCTCTCTCTCTCTCTTCTCTCTCTCTCTCACCCCGGACAAATTAATACCCACTTTCTGTCATTATCAGATACCCTTACTCAAGCTTCACGACATAAGAGCACCAAATGAATTTATACATGCCCGATTTCCCCTAATATCATTTTGCAAACAAAACTTGGATCCAGTAATTCCCTTCTTGCTGTACAGAAGTAGGTATTGACATGCGCAATTAAAGAATAAAAATCCATGGGTCCTGTAACATACCCCCCATTTCTTCTCAATCGCTCTACCTTACATTGTTGAGTCTCTTACATACATATACAATTATCCATTGAACTAATGTTTTCCCTCAGGCTTTCCAAAACGCAAAGTAATCCCCTTCCAAAATAAAATGATTTGTCTGTCAAATAATTTCAGACCTATATCCTTACTATCGATCTATCCAAACCCCTGAAAGAACCCCACACACCCACGTATCTCATTTCAGGGAGAAAAACAAACTATTTCACCCACTCCAATCTGGATTCCGATCTAATCATTCCTCCCACGCATTATCACGAATGTGTGACCCCTGGCTTTCAATTATGAACCAATCACAAATGACAGGGGTTGTCTTTATTGACTTCAAAAAGGCGTTTGATCTTGTTGATCTTTCCCCTTCTTCAAAAGAAACTATCTTTTCTACTTGAACCTTACCCGACAATCTCATTATTCCAATCTTATACTTGAACGATAGGACTCAGTATGTGGGCTTAATGGCAAAACCTCCACTTCAGACTTGGTCAGAATGGAAGTCCCACGGGGTTCTGTACTGGCCCCTACTATTATGCATCTTCATCAATGATTTACCATTGTCCGTATCAGATGAAAAGGTCACGACAGATTTATTTGCTGATGACTCGTCGCTCCAAACGAATGGTAGTGATCTACAGAAAATAGAAACTTCTCTCCAGGAAAGTCTACACGACGTGTTCAGACTGGTGTCATTCAAACTCAATGGTCATACACCAGCCAAACCAAATCTATTATTATAGCTACCCGCCAAAACACCAGTTGACTCCTCTTTGCCTAAAATTCAGTTGAATGGCACTTCTATCGAGCAGGTAGAGGGAGCATCGTGTTTTAGGGTTAACGATATGGATAAAGAATTGAAATGGCAATCCTCTAAATAACGTATGAAAGGTGTCTCAAAACACCTTTTCCTGTTATTCAATTAAAGCGCTACGTCAACAGTAATGTGCTAAATTTTTTCTTCAATGCACACAAAATGTCACGTATAAATTACGCCTCAACGTGTGGGACGGCAGTAGTGACGCCCACAAAAAAGGCTAAATTTCTCTCCATGGTGCAGCAAGCTACCCCATCCAACTGTACTTACAACAGACGAAAACTAAAGCGCTGACATACTTCCTCTGAATGGCAATTGGAATTAAAAGGCATCATTTATGTTTAACAATCTTGACAGATACTATGCCATGTTATATCAATCCCCTTTTTACAAGATCGACAGCTTTTCTGGCTCGCGATTCCTTTTCCCTACCCACGCATTGATCTATACAAACAAGCTAGCTTACTCTGGACATATTTTGGGAAACTCACTTCCACCGAATCTACAAAACATGAATATTTTAAAAACCTTTAAAGGAACATTTGCATAAACATTTTATGTCTCAGAAAGTTAAATTATTCGATTACAATGATTAGCGTCATTCGCAAGTCTTCTGTGAACCATACTTTAAAATAAATCGTCTACATAAAACCTACTCCGTTAAAATCGCTCATCCCACTTCCACTCTGTCTACCACCCTTTTCTCCTCCCCTACCTACCATTCTCTCTTCCCCACCCTCCTCTGACCTCTCTCTCTGTGTGTTTTGTTTGTTTGTTTGCTTGTAAGTTTCCTTTTTTTTTTACCATCCCCATCTCATTAGTGCTTTATGAGCGGTTTGCTTATCATTGTAGAATTTGATTATCTTGTTGGTATGTTGAATTGTCTGTATGAATGATATGTGCTGAAATAATGTATGCATGACAAGGACGATTGTAAGCTAGGTTTTGGCTAAAATCTTCATCCTTGGGTATTAAAGATCAATCAATCCAATCAATCTCTCTCTTTTTCTCTCTCTCTCTCCCCTCTCTCTCTCTCTCTCCTCTTTTCTCTCTTTTCCTCTCTCTCTCAAGACAATGTGGAGCGGGGGAAGTATAGATAGACAAGGTCTTTTTTAGATTATTTGATGCACAAGTTAAACCAATGCTTTTGTATGCGCTGAAATCTGTGTCCTTTTCGCTTTCATACTGTAGAGTTACCACATTTGTTTGCATGCAAGCGCTTTTTGAACGTAAGTCCTAAAACCCGACATTATGGTGTACCCGTGAATTAGGCGGTGCCCTTTTTTATATTTATAGTGCCATGAAGCAATGCGTTATTGGTTTAAACTGGCAAAAGTTACCAATTGCAAAAATACAAAGCAAAATATGAAATGGAACTCAAAAATGTTGCAATCGCCAAACATTCTAATATACATTTAAACTGGCAAAGTCTATAAACAATTGTCTTGATTCACGTGGTTTTTTCTTTTGTTGGCCCTTTAAAGGTGGAGTTGGTCACGAAACGTTGTTTCTACAGGAAAATGAGCAACGAAGATTGATTGCTATCAGCAAGAGTGGACCCCCAAAATGTCAAATAGTGACAGGTATTCTACTTATCGTTTGTTTAAATCAAAACTACAGCCCGAAAAGTATCTTGCAGATATCACAATCCCAAGTTTCGAAAGTTCTTGTAAGGTTTCGACTAGGAATCAGTGTATAAAAATCCACGACAGTACCCTAAATAACCCAAAAGCTGCCCTACTTGTGACAAAACTGAAGATGAAATACATTTTTGCTGGATGACCATCATATCAAGATTAAAGAAATAAGTATATCATGAAATATGTAACAAATGTACAGGACCATTTGACCCATTTTGCTGCGAAACGAGAAAAGGGACGTAATCGTTCTGTTGCGATGTATATCTTCTATGCTTGAAGAAAAGGAAGAATTGTTACTGGGGAGAACAGTAGTCATAGGTGGCGGAGGTAAAGCAGACAATACGGTAAATAGGTATTCCTTAAACTTTGGGGGGGTAAAGCGACAATACTACGGTAAATAGGCATTCCTTCATCATGAGGGAGTAAAGCAGACAATACTCGGTAAATAGGCTTCTGTCATCATGGGGGAGTAAGCAGACAATATACGGTAAATAGGCATTCTGTCATCAGGTGGGGGAGGTGGAATATGTGTTTCATTATAGCAATCCTATTTTCTTTTCAATCACCCTTTCGTGTGGTAGATTCCGTACTGAGTGCGTTAATTACAATACACCTATTTGGATCAATCGACTCAAGTGGCGAAACTAAACACACAATGCTGTGTTTGGGACAGCGGAAAGGAGATGGCGTTACTGTTAAGCCAGGGGTCCCCCACACGTCCCTTCATGTCTCCTTGTTCACTGTGCAGGGGCAGAGTTTTCAGCTATTGGCGGGCGCCTTCTATCGACGGGCCACTACTCCCCCTACACGTTGAGAGGAAATGACAATAAAGATCCTCTCATTTTGTGTTATTATCTTTTTTTTTGTCTCTTCGCTGTGATGCTTGTGTTGATTATTGATCATCGTTACAGGTCTTGGCATTTTTCCCCAGTTGTCTATTATTTTTCCTTTCGAACTGACATTGTATGTAGAAATTCGGAAATCTGTTACAAATTTAAGGTTGGTCTTCCTTCTCAGATGTTGTTGATACGTCCATTCCATTTGTGCACGTGATAGACAAGAAAGGAATCTCTTGATGTCGCAATGTTGACTGTTTATCTGTGTTTTGGTATGCATTCATCGTTGGGTCGACATTATTTTTCTGCTAATTCCAAGCGCAGTGTTTGGAGGAACTTTGGTTATGTAACTGTACAGAATGATATTTGAAAAAACCGTGATCTTAGCCCACTTTCGTCATTATATTTGTTTTGTGCCGCTTGTGTGTGCGTGCGTGCCTGCGTCCTTTCATGTGTATGTTTTGCGCCACGTACGGGGTCATGTGTGTGTGTGTGTGTGTGTGTGTGGTGTGTGTGTGTGTGTGAGTGTGGGTGTGTTTGTGTGTGTGTGTGTGTGTGTGTGTGCTGTGCTGTGTGTGTGATGTGTGTGTGTGTGTGTGTGTGTGTGGTGTGTGTGCTGTGTGTGTGGCGCGCGCTTGTGTGTGCATGCGTGCGTGCGCACGTGCGTGCGTGCATGCGTGTGTGTGAGTGTGTGTGTGTGTGTGGTGTGTGTGTGTGTGTGTGTGTGTGTGTGTGTGTGTGTGTGTGTGTGTGTGCGAAGTTTGTTCAAACTGTCGAGTTTTAGGGTCATGTGTAATTTCTACTTCCCGAGCTTGTGCAGACATAGACCGCCCCCTCCCATTCTACCAAGCCACCCTCCCCCTTCCGCGCGCGCACACCACACCACACACACACACACACCACACACACACACACACCACACCACACACACACACACACACACACACGCGCGCGGACACGCGAGCGCGCGCATGCACGCGTGCACAGAGACTGACACAGGTAGAGTTTGCACAGCTTTTGCCTGAAGAAAATTCTTTGCATTTCAGCCATGACATCGAGTATTCCATTCACGTTGATTTAATTCTCTGCATTTCAGCCATGACATCGAGTATTCCATTCACGTTGATTGAATTCTCTGCATTTCAGCCATGACATCGAGTATTCCATTCACGTTGATTGAATTCTCTGCATTTCAGCCATGACATCGAGTATTCCATTCACGTTGATTTAATTCTCTACATTTCAGCCATGACATCGAGTATTCCATTCACGTTGATTGATTCTCTGCATTCAGCCATGACATCGAGTATTCCATTCACGTTGATTTAATTCTCTACATTTCAGCCATGACATCGAGTATTCCATTCACGTGATTGAATCTCTGCATTTCAGCCATGACATCGAGTATTCATTCACGTTGATTTAATTCTCTACATTTCAGCCATGACATCGAGTATTCCATTCACGTTGATTGAATTCTCTGCATTTCAGCCATGACATCGAGTATTCCATTCACGTTGATTTAATTCTCTACATTTCAGCCATGACATCGAGTATTCCATTCACGTTGATTGAATTCTCTGCATTTCAGCCATGACATCGAGTATTCCATTCACGTTGATTTAATTCTTACATTTCAGCCATGACATCGAGTATTCCATTCACGTTGATTGAATTCTCTGCATTTCAGCCATGAATCGAGTATTCCATTCACGTTGATTTTAATTCTCTCATTTCAGCCATGACATCGAGTATTCCATTCACGTTGATTTAATTCTTACATTTCAGCCATGACATCGAATATTCCATTCACGCTGATTGAATTCTCTGCATTTCAACCATGACATCGAGTATTCATTCACGTTGATTTTTATTCTCTACATTTCAGCCATGGCTCGAGTATTCCATTCACGTTGATTTAATTCTCTGCATTTCAACCATGACATCGAGTATTCCATTCACGTTGATTTAAATCTCTGCATTTCACCATGACATCGAGTATTCAATTCACGTTGATTTAACTCTCCATTTCAGCCATGACATCGGGTATTCCATTCCGTTGATTTAATTCTCTACATTTCAGCATGACATCGAGTATTCCATTAACGTTGATTTAATTCTCTACATTTCAACCATGACATCGGTATTCCATTCCGTTGATTTCCACAGAACAGTGCCATTTATTGCATGCTGACAAAGAGATCCAAATCCTTCCATGATCTCTGATTTCTGAGACCAGGACATGCTTCACAGACTTCCAAGAGACAGCTTCCACGTATGTAAACTATTGTCATCCAAGGCCACTCGTATGTAACCAATTGTCATCCAAGGCAACTCGTATGTAACCTATTGTCATCCAAGGCAACTCTATGTAACTATTGTCATCCAAGGCAACACGTATGTAACCTATTGTCATCAAGGCAACACGTATGTAACTATGTCATCCAAGGCAACACGTATGTAACCTATTGTCATCAAGGCAACACGTAGTAATATTGTCATCCAAGGCAACACGTATGTAACCTATTGTCATCAAGGCAAAACGTATGTAACCTATGTCATCCAAGGCAACACGTATGTAACCTATTGTCATACAAGGCAACTCGGTTTCTGAATACGTACAACCCAAACCGAACCATACAATAGTAACTAGGAAAATCAATGCACACCCTCCTCCCTCTCCTCCTCAAAATTGATTCAAACAAACAAATTACGAACACACACACACACACACACACACACACACACACCACACACACACACACACACACACACACCACACCACCACACACACACACACACACTGCAGGAAAGGGAGGCTGATCTGTGAAGGCAGGTGTACAATACATCTGTGAAGGCAGTGTACAATACATCTGTGAAGGCAGTGTACAATACATCTGTGAGGCAGTGTAAAATACATCTGTGAAGGCAGTGTACAATACATGATTCATCCAACCTTCGTTCCATTCTTCAATCACTGTGATTGATTTCATCAACAGTCA
>JAFLJL010001600.1:97500-100000 GCA_018398815.1 Conus ventricosus | reverse complement strand
TCGTTTACTGTTCCCTACCTCATTTCATTTCGATTTTGCTTTGATTAAATTGAGGTTATTTGTATTTGTTTCTGTCCGTCGTGGTTTGTCTTTTGATCTCCCTTGCATCTTTGGGTGGATCCTCAGGCGTAGGCTCAAAGACTGTCCCCTACATTTTATATTATTTGCATAATGTCTTTAGTTTTACAGCAACTTTTTTTCCTCCCCACACTTTCGTTTGGTTGCATTTACTACTCTTCGCTGGCTGCTCTGGGGTGCTATTGGATTCTTTTTTGCACCCATGGTGGTGAGAACACCACAGTATTATGGACTGTGGTGTGTCTCTATTTGACGCCGGGAGCGCAGACACAACCAGCCGTGTCTCCTGATGAGTCCCGATCCAGCGGGCGAAAGGCCTCGGAGCAGGCAATACAAATATATTTGCCTTCAAAAGGGATTGCGATGGTTCCTTTATACAGCTAGAGAAGAGTTTTCATATCTGTAACTTTTTTTTTTTAATTTTTTTTTTTTTTAAATTTCATTTTCCCAGTTTTCTCCATCTTCAATCTCTCCTCCCCTCAAGTCCAAATCTTGCCAGACAGTTCAGTTGTTGCCTGCGCTTGTTTTTCCCCCACTATTAGATTGTTCGTCTATGTATTTGTCTGACTTTATTCAAGTTTAAAAGGCTGTGCCAGTCTTGAATAAAAGTTACTCTGTGTTAGGTTTCCTTATGGGAGCAAAACATACCCCTATTGTTTATCGTTTACTGTTCCCTACCTCATTTCATTTCCAACAGATCTTGGTTTAATCGTGAATTTAGAGAAGTCAAACACTGCCATCTTTAGAAATGGCGGTTATTTGTCTCTGAACATAAGGAATGGTATTACGGACGGAATACAGTATCAGTTGGTAATATGTATAAATATAGGGTGAACGATTTATCGAGTCGAGCGAGAAAAAGGGTCATTAACAATTTTTAAGTTGCTTTGGTCATTAGGAGAAAAATCGCCAATCAGATTCTTAACTTTTTGATGCTCAGATCCAACCTATGCTTAGCTATGGAGCCGAAGTTTGGGGCATCATAGGAAATCTCAATATAGTAGAAAAAGTGCACTTGTTCTCACTAAAAAAAAAAAAAAGTGAATGTAAGAACTCCTAATGTGATGATTTACGGTGAGTTAGGACGTTTTCCACTAAAATGTAAACTTGAACCTCAGAAGTGTTCGATACGGTTAAGAATTTTGAAGATGCCATTTCATCGTTTGACTCAGAAGTCGTATAGAATGCTGCTACATTTTCATAATAACAACAAGAATACATGGGCATCAGCAATTTGTCTCTTCTTGTACAAATGGGATATGGAGAGGTTTGGGGGTTGAGGACGAGAAGCCATTTTTGATAGATTGAAAAAAAAAAGTGTTATTAAAGATTACAAGACTTAATGATCTCATGACATGGAACAACGTGATCGTTTCCAGATGTTTCAAACGTTCAAGAGTGGATTGATTTATCTCCCTATTTGAACGTATTTAATCATTTGCGAGCAAGAGTCATGTGATTAGGTTACGGTTAGGTGTCTCACAGCTGAACGTGCACAAGCTACGCTTCCCGAAAAATATAACAGATAACGATATGTCACGTCCATTCTGTGATTTGCAAATGGAGACTGAAGTTCACTTTGTTTCACATTGTCCGCGGTATCAGGATTTAAGAGAAAAGTATATTCCTCATAAATACTAATAACCAACCTTCGCAGTTCAAACTAACCATGCTTCTGGCATCTTAGAATAAATCACAGATAATTCGAGTCGCTATCTGTCTTGAAAAAGCTTTCAAACTGCGCGATGGTTCACTCGAATAAGTAATGAAATGGAAATGTGCATAGTACAGGTGTGTTTGTATACATTATAACAGAATTAATAAATTGTGTTTCTGCAGTGATACAAATTGATTCTGTTTGTAACCATTCGCAATGACATGGGTCTATGGCCTGTTCAATATTTTTTTTCCAGAGTATTCAGAGTTCTCTCTCTCTCTCTCTCTCTCTCTCTCTCCTCTCTCATCTCTCTCTCTCTCTCCTCTCTCTCTCTCTCTAAAACTATTGTCACGCCCAGCTTTGGACGCAAACACACAAATCTAAACAGTTCATGGGAGGTAACCACTGCTATTCTTGTTATGACAACGACTCGCACATCCCTTACCTCCCTTCCCTCTCTCCCGGAGCAGCCAATTCTGTACTTTTGTGTGTGCGTTGGGTAGGAGGGGAGGAGAGGGGTGAGAGAGCGGAGGGTTGTGTGGTCCTGTATGCTCTGAGATAGGGCGGGGGTAGAGCTCTGGATGTGTGTTGTGTGTTCCTGTATGCTCTGAGATAGGGCGGGGGTAGAGCTCTGGATGTGTGTTGTGTGGTCCTGTATGCTCTGAGATAGGGCGGGGATAGAGCTCTGGATGTGTCTTGTGTGTTCCTGTATGCTCTCAGAGAGGGCGGGGATAGAGCTCTGGATGTGTGTTTATTTCAGTGCCC
>JAFLJL010001600.1:82500-87500 GCA_018398815.1 Conus ventricosus | reverse complement strand
GGGAAAGAAAGCATACTTAAAAAAGGTCAGCTTGTCATTGGCCCTCGACTCCCAGATCCTCGAACATATGCACAGGTGGCGGGAGGTGGGTTGACTGCAGTGATAGTATAGGCGGAAAATCAAATGCTGGCAAGACAGATGCCCAGAACGATACTGTTGTGAATAGAGTCAATGTGTCAGAGCCACTCACGCGATGTATGCCACTAGTCACCACGATGACACTCCGAGCCAAGGCAAGAAGCACGACGACAGTGGTGGTTCTTCCCCTCCTCCTGTTCATGGCACCCGGCCCACCCAGAGTCAACAGCAGCGTGACGATGGTGACGGGAGTGGAGGACACGTCTCTCACAGCTACACAGGGAGCAGGCGACACGGGTCGGAGACAACCAGCGGGATTCCCCGAGTTGTGTCACTGGAGGACGACGTGGCACTGACGCACGTGCATCACGTGGAGGGTACGCATCCGGCAGGCAGCATGCCTGCAATCCTACGTTAGAAACCGGCCAAGCAAGTCTACAGCTCCGGGTCGTGGCGGGGGGACAAGCGATGGAGTGAGCGACAGGAGCCTGCGCTCGGCCGCCGCGAGAAAGCCATAGGACAGGCTCGACCATTCACCCCAGTGGACTTTTCTAAATTATAATGTTGAAAACTTGTATAATAAACTGCATGACCTTTCTTTTCTGATTATGTAAATAAATTTGACTTTGTTACCCTCACGGAAACTTTTCTTGATTCATCTTTTGATTATAGTAATGTATTTTCGATTACTTAAAGTTTCACGTACCAGCGAGAAAAATCTCGTTTCACGGGGGGAATTCAGGGGTGTACTTTTGTTGATAAGAAAGAATTTACAGAAAAGTGTGAAAGAAATAAAACTTGAATGTGATAATGTTGTAGCTGTAAAAATAGATAAACATGTGTTTTGCATTGGCAGAGATGTTGTACTAGTTGCTTGCTATGTTGTCCCGGAAGGAGGCCCTACATACAATGACAAATTAATAAAAGATGGGGTTTTATTATTGGAAGAAGTACTACTATATAACTTTGAAAAAGACATGGATGAACTTTATTTCATAGTTGTCGGATTTAAATGCCAGAACAGGACACAAACAAGTTACAAATGAAATGATGACAAACTATGCTAGTGGGATAGAGGATGCTGATATTGATGATGAAAGGTGTGCACGTCGTTCTAAAGACTCAACTATTAGTAATTTTGGCAAAACATTGTTGAACTTTTGTTTCATGTTCGATTTGAGTATCTTAAATGGTTTTTGTAATGGTGATAGTGAGGGCGAATATACTTTTGTGTCTACCAATGTTGCAGTGTAATCGATTATTTTTCTGATTCACACTGATTTGTTATCAAATTTTGATTTACGAGTTGGTGACTGTATTTACTCATGGCACCTGCCAGTCGAGGTAATATGGGGAGGTGACTGTTGTCATTCGGAGGATAAGCATCTACGACAGCAAGGTGAAGAAAAAATCATATGGTCAGATGAAAATGCAAATATGTGCAAAAATGAACTTGAATGTGATGAATTTCAAGAGACTTTGCAGAAAGCCTGTCAACTGTTAGATATTGATGTGAATGAGAGTCTTGATAAATTTGTCAGTGCTTTGTGGGGGCTGCTGCTTGTATGGTTAGAGTTATTGGTAGAGGTGACAGAAAATGTAACGATTGGTTTGATGATGAATGCAAACGAAAGAAACAGGAAGTTAAAAGATTACTGAAAAGATTTCAGAGATGCAAAATAATTAAGGACAAAATAAGAAAAGAGAAGGATACGCTCTAGCTCGAAAAGATTACATTACATTAAGGAAAATAAAGGAACATGAGTTTGATGAAAACAGATTAAAGAAACGAAGAGATTCTGTTGATGATTCGAAGACATTTTGGGCATTAATAAGATCTGTTAATAAAAAACGCTTTGTTTATAACGAGATCTCAGTACAAAATTGGGATGATCATTTCTGGAGCGTTTTCCATAACTTTGATAGCAGTGTTACAGAAGAAGATGCAAATTGGTGGAAGAAGATGATGAAATTGAGCCATTATTTAACAATCTGATATCCAGAGAAGAAGTTGTTGCTGCTATTAATCATTAAAGGGAGGAAAGAGCGCAGGGCCAGACAAAATTATAGCGGAAATGCTAAAGCATGCAAACTCAGCTGTAATCGATTTCCTTGTCCATTTATTCACACAACTTTTTGAAAATAGCATTTTTCCTCTAGAATGGGCTAAATCGATTATTATACAATACATAAGAAAGGAGATGCTAACAATCCGGAAAACTACCGTGGAGTAGCACTTACCAGCATTTTAAGTAAAGTCTACACTCACATATTAAATAAAAGATTAACAACATGGGCTGAAAATGAAGGAAAGATAGTAGAGGAACAAGCAGGTTTTAGAACTAATTACAGCACCATAGACCATATATTTACAACATACTCACTGTACAGAAATACTTACTCTGTAATACGAAGCTTTATGTTGCATTTGTTGATTTTAAGAAAGCATTTGATTCTATAAATCACAATGTTTTATGGAGTGTACTTCGTAAATGTGGTGTGAATGGTAAATTGTATAAAGCCATTAGGAGTATGTACAACCGGGACTTGCGTGTGTACGTGTCAAGAGTGAGTATTCGGATTATTTGATTGCCCAAATGGGGTTAAACAAGGGTGTCTGTTGAGTCCGCTGCTGGTTTTTTTTTTTCATAAATGAGCTAGCAGTGGAGTTATCTAGTAAAGGTAGACATGGTATTCAAATAATACCTGGAGCAGTTGAGATATTTTTGTTACTGTTTGCTGACGATGTTATTTTTTTGTCTGGCACAGTTGTAGGTTTACAAAACCAGTTAAATATCTTAAAAGGGGAAGCAGATCGCTTATGTCTAACAGTTAACCTGGATAAGACAAACATTGTGGTCTTCAGAAATGGTGGACATCTTTCTTTACACGAAAGATGGGTTTTATGGAAATACAAAAGTTCAAGTAGTCAATTCATACAAATACTTAGGAATGATATTTTCAACAAAATTGACGTTAAGTTATGCGTGGGAAGAATCTTTAAAGGAAGGGTAAAAAAGGTGTCATTGAAATTATGAGATCCTTAAGGAAGCTGAAATGGTATTGATTGTAGTATATTTTGGAGAATGTTTGATTCACAGATAGAACCTTTACTTACTTATGGAGCTGAAATTTGGGGTTGCAAAAAAATACACGGATAGAAAAAGTACACACGTATGCTATGAAGCGTTTTCTTCAGGTACCAATTCATGCATCTAACACTCTTTTATACGGAGAGATGGGCAGATACCCTCTTTATATAAGATCTTATGTGAAATTGGGGTTAGGTACTGGTTAAAAATGTTGAAGCTCCCACAGTCACGTTTATGCAGACAAGCTTATGATATGATGCTGATACAAATGGAACGAGGTAAAGAAAATTGGGCTTATAATATAAAGAAAGTGCTATCAGAACAGGCTTTGGAGTAGTGTGGATGTCTCAAGGAGTAGGAAACGAACAGCAGTTTATTGCGGAATTTAGGGATAGACTCATTTGTTCTTTTTAAACAGGACTGGCATTCTGATATGGAAACCAAAGAAAAGTATCATTGGTTCTTCTCCTTTAAAAACATATTCCATTCGGAAAAGTTTCTTAAGGTTATTAAGGATAAATGGCAAAGAAGTTGTTACGCAAGATTCAGGTTACGAACCGTAGGTTTCAATGCAAAGAAAAGATGGTTCGAGTGTGGAACATCCACAGAATCACCATGCCCTTCATGTGGACATACTATTGATAATGAAAAGCACTTCTTATTTCAATGTACTGCATACAGTGATGTGCGTGTAAAATATTCCTTTTTTACTATGGATGCTTGTGAAAGGCAAAATGTTGCTTCTTTGTTATCGTCTGATGACGACTGTATAATTAAGTCAGTCGCTAAGTTCATTACAGAAGCAATGAAAATAAGACAAAAGCATTTGTAATATTGTATGAAAAAAGGACTTAAACTAAAAATAAGACTAAAAGCATGTGGAATAGTTTAGTAACATAGTCATCGCCTAAAAGAGTGGATGGTCGGATCAATCCGTAATATTACATTCTCCTCGTGTGTGTGTATGTGTGTGTGCGTGCGTACGTGCGTGCGTGTGTTGTTGTTGTTGTTGTTGTCGTCATTTTTGTTGTCTTTGGTCGTTGTGGTTGTTATTGTTGTTGCTATTGCAATGTTAAAATGGTACTCGTGTCTGAGAGGGTATTCGAAGATTCGTGTCTTAATGTTTTGCTTGTTTTGATTTGACTGACCATTGGGAATAACTGTGTAATATTGCTTGTAGTGTAAGGAAGAGGAATGAGTTATTGCCTGTTACCCCCCCTTGTCATAAGACCTTTTGGTAATGACAATAAAATATCAAAGTGTCAAAGTGTCAAAGTGTCTCTCTCTCTCTCTCTCTCTCTCTCTCTCTCTCTCTCTCTCTCTCTCTCTCTCTTTCCCCCCCCCCCCCTTTTTAAATTTTAATCCCGTATTGTATTGTAGTTCTAGTCACTTTTGCATGCTTCCTTTGTTACCTTTTATTTTATATTGTGGACCCTACACAGGGCGAGGACTGGATGTAAAAAAGAACATCAGTGCTTATCTATTATCCTCGTAAATAAAGAATTTTGTCTTGTCTTGTCTTGTCTCTCTCTCTCTCTCTCTCTCTCTCTCTCTCTCTTCTCTCTCTCTCTCTTTGTGTGCGTGTGTGTGTGTGTGTGTGTGTGTGTGTGTGTGTGTGTGTGTGTGTGTGTGTGTGTGTGTGTGTGTGTGTGCGCGCATATGTGTGTGTGTGTGTGTGCTTGTGTGTGCGTGTATGTGTGTGCGTGTGCGTGCATGCGCGCCGTGTGTGTGTGCGTGTGTGTGTGTGTGTGTGTGTGTGTGTGTGTGTGTGTGCGTGCGTGTGTGTGTGTGTGTGTGTGTGTGTGTGTGTGTGTGTGTGTATGTGTGTGT
>JAFLJL010001600.1:75000-77500 GCA_018398815.1 Conus ventricosus | reverse complement strand
TTGGTCCTCATGGCGGCCCTGACGGTCATCGCCGTGGTCATCTCTCACAGAAGCCTGGAGCGAGGCTGGGTCAGCTTGGTCCGGCAGGGGAGGGAGAGGGAGGCCTGGGTGGTGAGGGGGCTGGTGCTCAACGGGCTGGCTCTGCATGCCGCCTGGCTCTTCCTCCTCGCCCTGCTCCACCTCGCCATCGTCCTCCACTACGTCAGAGGAAGTGACGTCAGCGCGGTCACGTCGTCCACGCTAGCCTTGGGGGTGCTGGCGGTGGGGATGGGGGTGTGGGTGGTGGTGGACGCGTGTGTGGTGGAGCGCTACACACGCTACAACCTCACGCCCTACGTGGTGGTGGTGGTGAGTCTGGTGGCCATGGTTACGGAGCGGGTGGAGGTGCTGGATAGGAACGGCATTCTGACACTGGTGCTGACGGGGATGGGGGCGGTGTTTCTGGTGGTGAAGGGGGTATGGGTCGTTGTGCAGCACCTCAGAGACAGCCGCCAGCAGGACTGATGTTGGCACTGCTCTTGTTGTTGTCGGTGTTGGCGTTGTTGTTGTTGTTGTTGTTGTTGATGATGATGATGATGATGATGATGATGATGATGATGATGATATATGATGATGATGATATTATGATGTTGCTGATGTTGTTACCTTCGACGTCATCATCATCTTCGTCATCATCATGATGAAGGAGAACACAACAACAACGACAAGAACAGCAACATGGAGAATGTTGTAACATTGTTGTTGTTGCACTTGGCAATATTATTTTTGTGCATGGAGACTTTTGTTTTTTTTACCTACGTGCTCTCTTTCGAGAATTTGTATGTTTATTTGTTTGTTTATTTGTTTGATTATTTGTTTTTGATCTGTTTTGACGGTGAGACACCGGTCGGTGCCTTCATCAGCACACCCCTCACGTCATTACATCCTGCTCCTCAGCCCCCCTCACGTCATTACCTCCTGCTTCACAGCACTCCCCCCCCCCCTCACGTCATTACCTCCTGCTCCTCAGCCCCCCTCACGTCATTACCTCCTGTTCCACAGCCCACCCCCCTCACGTCATTACCTCCAGCTCCACAGCCCCCATCACGTCATTACCTCCCGCTTCACAGCACTCCCCCCCACGTCATTACCTCCTGCTCCTCAGCCCCCTCATGTCATTACCTCCTGCTGCACAGCACGCCCTCACGTCATTACTCCTGCTCCTCAGCACGTCATTACCTCCTGCACCACAGCACGCCCCTCATGTCATTACTCCTGCTGCACAGCACCCCCTCACGTCATTACCTCCTGCTCCTCAGCACGCCCCTCACGTCATTACCTCCTGCACCACAGCACGCCCCTACGTCATTACCTCTGCTCCACAGCACGCCCTCACGTCATTTCCTCCTGCTCCACAGCACGCCCCTCACGTCATTACCTCCTGCTCCACAGCACGCCCCTCACGTCATTACCTCCTGCTCCACAGCACGCCCTCAAAGTCATTACCTCCTGCTCCTCAGCCCCCTCATGTCATTACCTCCTGCTCCACAGCACACCCTCACGTCATTACCTCCTGCTCAACAGCCCCCTCACGTCATTACCTCCTGCTCCACAGCACGCCCCTCACGTCATTACCTCTGCTCCACAGCACGCCCTCACGTCATTACCTCATGCTCCTCAGCACGCCCCTCACGTCATTACCTCCTGCTCCACAGCACGCCCCTCACGTCATTACCTCCTGCTCCACAGCCCCCACGTCATTACATCCTGCTCCACAGCACTTCCCTCACGTCATTACCTCCTGCTCCACAGCACTCCCCTCACGTCATTACCGCCTGCTCCACAGCCCCTCACGTCATTACCTCCTGCTCCACAGCACGCCCTCACGTCATTACCTCCTGCTCGACAGCCCCCTCACGTCATTACCTCCTGCTCCTCAGCACGCCCTCACGTCATTACCTCCTGCTCCACAGCACGCCCTCACGTCATTACCACCTGCTCCACAGCACGCCCTCACGTCATTGCCTCCTGCTCCACAGCACGCCCTCACGTCACTACCTCCTGCTCCTCTGCACGCCCCCACGTCATTACCTCCTGCTCCACAGCATGCCCCTCACGTCATTACCTCCTGCTCCACAGCACGCACCTCACGTCATTACCTCCTGCTCCACAGCACGTACCTCACGTCATTACCTCCTGCTCCACAGCACGCCCCTCAGTCATTACCTCCTGCTCCACAGCACGCCCCTCACGTCATTACTCCTGCTCCACAGCACGCCCCTCACGTCATTACCTCCTGCTCCACAGCACGCCCCTCACGTCATTACCTCCTGCTCCACAGCACGCCCCTCACGTCATTACCTCCTGCTCCACAGCACGCCCCTCACGTCATTACTCCTGCTCCACAGCACGCCCTCACGTCATTACCTCCTGCTCCACAGCACGCCCCTCACGTCATTACCTCCTGCTCCTCAGTACGCCCGTCACGTTATTACCTCCTGCTCATCAGCACGCCCTCACG
>JAFLJL010001600.1:52500-72500 GCA_018398815.1 Conus ventricosus | reverse complement strand
GGCTGAAATGCAGAGAATTCAATCAACGTGAATGGAATACTCGATGTCATGGCTGAAATGTAGAGAATTAAATCAACGTGAATGGAATACTCGATGTCATGGCTGAAATGCAGAGAATTCAATCAACGTGAATGGAATACTCGATGTCATGGCTGAAATGTAGAGAATTAAATCAACGTGAATGGAATACTCGATGTCATGGCTGAAATGCAGAGAATTCAATCAACGTGAATGGAATACTCGATGTCATGGCTGAAATGCAGAGAATTCAATCAACGTGAATGGAATACTCGATGTCATGGCTGAAATGCAGAGAATTAAATCAACGTGAATGGAATACTCGATGTCATGGCTGAAATGCAAAGAATTTTCTTCAGGCAAAAGCTGTGCAACTCTACCTGTGTCAGTCTCTGTGCACGCGTGCATGCGCGCGCTCGCGTGTCCGCGCGCGTGTGTGTGTGTGTGTGTGTGTGTGTGTGTGTGTGTGTGTGTGTGTGTGTGTGTGTGTGTGTGTGTGTGTGTGTGTGCGCGCGCGGAAGGGGGGAGGGTGGGCTTGGTAGAATGGGAGGGGGCGGGTCTATGTCTGCACAAGCTCGGTGGAAGTAGAAATTACACATGACCCTAAAACTCGACAGTTTGAACAAACTTCGCACACACACACACACACACACACACACACACACACACACACACACACACACACACACACACACACACACACACACACGCATGCACGCACGCACGTGCGCACGCACGCATGCACACACAAGCGCGCGCGCACACACACAGCACACACACACACACACACACACACACACACACACATACACACACACACAGCACAGCACACACACACACACACACACACACACACACACACACACACACACACACACACACACACACACACACACACACACACACATGAGCGCGTACGTGGGCGCAAAAACATACACATGAAAGGACGCAGGCACGCACGCACACACAAGCGGCACAAAACAAATATAATGACGAAAGTGGGGCTAAGATCACGGTTTTATTCAAGATATCATTCTGTACAGTTACATACCAAAGTTCCTCTCAAACACTGCGCTTGGAATTAGCAGCAAAATAATGTCGACCCAACGATGAATGCATACCAAAACACAGATAAACAGTCAACATTGCTGACATCTGAAGAGATTCCTTTCTTGTCTATCACGTGCACAAATGGAATGGACGTATTCAACAAACATCTGAGAAGGAAGACCAGACCTTCAATTGTAACAGATTTTCCGAATTTCTACATACAATGTCAGTTCGAAAGGAAAATAATAGACAACTGGGGAAAAATGCCAAGACTGTAACGATGATCAATAATCAACACAAGCATCAACAGCGAAGAGACAAAAGAAAGATAATAACACAAAATGAGAGGATCTTAGTGTCATTTTCCTCTCAACGTGTATGGGAGTAGTGTGCCCGTCTGATAGAAAGGCGCCCGCCAATAGCTGAAAACTCTGCCCCTGCACAGTGAACAGAGGAGACATGAAGGGGACGTGTGTGGGACCCCTGCGCTAACAGTAACGCCATCTCCTTTCCGCTGTCCCAAACACAGCATTGTGTGTTTAGTTTCGCCACTTGAGTCGATTGATCCAAATAGGTGTATTGTAATTAACGCACTCAGTACGGAATCTACCACAACGAAAGGGTGATTGAAAAGAAAATAGGATTGCTATAATGAAACACAATATTCCACCTCCCCACCTGATGACAGAATGCCTATTTACCGTAGTATTGTCTGCTTTACTCCCCCATGATGACAGAATGCCTATTTACCGTAGTATTGTCTGCTTTACTCCCTCATGATGAAGGAATGCCTATTTACCGTAGTATTGTCTGCTTTACTCCCCCATGATGAAGGAATACCTATTTACCGTAGTATTGTCTGCTTTACTCCGCCACCTGATGACTACTGTTCTCTCCCAGTAACAATTCTTCTCTTTTCTTCAAGGCATAGAAGATATACATCGCAACAGAACGAATTACGTCCCTTTTCTCGTTTCGCAGCAAAATCGTCAACAATGGTCCGTGTACATTTGTTACATATTTCATGATATACTTATTTCTTTAATCTTGATATGATGGACATTCCAGCAAAAAGTGTATTTCATCTTCAGTTTTGTCACAAGTAGGGCAGCTTTTTGGGTTATTTATGTATCTGTCGTGGATTTTTATATCACTGATTCCTAGTCGAAACCTTACAAGAACTTTTCGAAACTTTGGGATTGTGATATCTGCAAGATACTTTTCAGGCTGTAGTATTGATTTAAACAAACGATAAGTAGAATACCTGTCACTATTTGACAGTTTGGTGTTCCACTCTTGCTGATAGCAATCAATCATTCGTTGCTTAGTTCCTGTAGAAACAACGTTTCGTGACCAACTCCACCGTTAAGCCAGACAAAAGAAAAACCACGTGAATCAAGACAATTGTTTATAGACTTTGCCCAGTTTAAATGTATATTAGAATGTCTTGTGGATTGCAACATTCTTGATTTTTCCATTTCATATGCTTGCTTTGGTATTCTTGCAATTGGTAACTTTTGCAGTTTAAACCAATAACGCATTGCTTTCATGGCACTATCAATATATAAAGGGCACCTGCCTAATTCACAGTACACCATAATGTTCGGGGTTTTAGGACTTACGTTCAAAAAGCGCTTGCATGCAAACAAATGTGGTAACTCTACAGTATGAAAGCGAAAAAGGACACAGATTTCAGCAGCATACAAAAGCATTGGTTTAACTTGTGCATCAAATAATCTAAAAAAGACTTGTCTATCTATACTTCCCAGGCTCCACATTGTCTTGAGAGAGGAGAGAGAGAAGAGAGAGAGGAGAGAGAGAGAGAGAGAGAGAGAGAGAGAGAGAGAGAGAGAGAGGAGAGAGAGGAGATTGATTGATTGATTGATTGATCTTTAATACCCAAGGATGAAGATTTTAGGCCAAAGCCTAGTCTTACAATCTGTCCTTGTCATGCATACATTATTTCAGCACATATCATTCATACAGACAATTCAACATACCAACATGATAATCAAATTCTACAATGATAAGCAAACCGCTCATAAAAGCACTAATGAGATGGGGGATGGTTAAAACAAAAGGAAACTTACAAGCAAACAAACAAACAAAACTACACAGAGAGAGAGGTCAGAGGAGGGTGGGGAAGAGAGAATGGTAGGTAGGGGGAGGAGAAAAGGGATGGTAGACAGAGTGGAAGTGGGGATGAGCGATTTTAACGGAGTAGGTTTTATGTTGAGACGATTTATTCAAAGTATGGTTCACAGAAGACTTAGCGAATGGACGCTAATCATTGTAATCGAATAATTTAACTACTGAGACATAAAATGTTTATGCAAATGTTCCTTGAAAGGTTTTAAAGTATTCATGTTTTGTAGATTCGGTGGAAGTGAGTTCCAGACATATGGTCCAGAGTAAGCTAGGCTTGTTTTGTATAGATCAATGCGTGGGTAGGGAAGAAGGAATTTCGTCGAGCCAGAAAAGCTGTTCGATCTTGTAAAAAGGGCATTGATATAACATGGCATAGTATCTGTCAAGATTGTAAACATAAATGATGCCTTGTTGAATTCCAATTGCCTATTCAGAGGAAGTATGTTCAGCGCTTTTAGTTTTTCGTCTGTTGTTAGAGATACAGTTGGATGGAGTAGCTTTGCTGCACGTCTATGGAGAGAATTCAGCCTTTTTTTGTGGACGTCACTACTGCCGTCCCACACTGTTGAGGCGTAATTTATACGTGACATTATGTGTGCATTGAAGAAAAGTTTAAGCACATTACTGTTGACGTAGCGCTTTAATTGAGATAACAGGAAAAGGTGTTTTGAGACTACCTTGCATACGTTATTTAGATGAGATTGCCATTTCAATTCTTTATCTATCGTTAACCCTAAAACACGATGCTCGTCTACCTGCTCGATAGAAGTGCCATTCAACTGAAGTTTTAGGCAAAGAGGAGTCAACTGGTGTTTTTGGCGGGTAGCTATAATAATAGATTTGGTTTTGGCTGGGTGTATGACCATTGAGTTTGAATGACACCAGTCTGACACGTCGTGTAGACTTTCCTGGAGAGAAGTTTCTATTGTCTGTAGATCACTACCATTCGTTTGGAGCGACGAGTCATCAGCAAATAAATCTGTCGTGACCTTTTCATCTGATACGGACAATGGTAAATCATTGATGAAGATGCAGAATAGTAGGGGGCCTAGTACAGAGCCCTGTGGGACTCCATGTCTGACAAAGTCTGAAGTGGAGGTTTTGCCATTAAGCGCCACATACTGAGTCCTATCGTTCAAGTATGATTGGAATAATGAGATTGTCGGGGTATGGTTCAAGTAGACAGATAGTTTCTTTAGAAGAATGGAATGATCAACAAGATCAAACGCCTTTTTGAAGTCAATAAAGACAACCCCTGTCATTTGTGATTGGTTCATATTTGAAAGCCATGAGTCACACATTCGTGATAATGCTGTGTGGCAGGAATGATTAGATCGGAATCCAGATTGGAGTGGGTGAAATAGTTTGTTTTTCTCCATGAACTGAGATACGTGTGTGTGTGTGTGTCTTTCAAGGGGTTTGGATAGAATCGATAGTAAGGATATAGGTCTGAAATTATTTGGATCAGACAAATCATTTGATTTTGGAAGGGGGATTACTTTGGCGTTTTTGAACGCCTGAGGGAAAACATTAGTTTCAATGGATAGATTGTATATGTATGTAAGAGACTCAACAATGTAAGGTTAGAGCGAGTTTGAGAAGAAATGTGGGTATGTTATCAGGACCCATGGATTTTTTATTCTTTAATTGCGCTATGTGCATACCTACTTCATGTACAGCAAGAAGGGGAATTACTGGATCCAAGTTTTTGTTTGCAAAATGATATTAGGGAAGTCGGGCATGTATATTCATTTGGTGCTCTTATAGTCTGTGAAGCTTGAGTAAGGGTATCTGATAATGACAGAAAGTGGGTATTAAATTTGTCCGGGGTGAGAGAGAGAGAGAGAGAGAGAGAGAGAGAGAGAGAGAGAGAGAGAGAGAGGAGAGAGAGAGAGAGGAGAGAGAGAGAGAGAGAGAGGCCATCGGTATGCCGGCTCTGAACAGCGTCTTCCAGGGCGTGGGGATGTTGCTGAAGGTGCCCACAAGCGGGAACTTGACGACACGTGCCATGCAGGCGGCGGTGGGAAAGCATGAGTATTGTATATCAGCAAGGCAGCGTGCACTGCTGTCAGCTTACGGGCAGCTGTCAGCGTAGGGGGTCCACAGGCAACGTGAAATTCAAGCATCCCACAATGTACTAGGTACAGACAGAAAGACTAGGTACTGAGGACAAGCCTGTTGAGGACAATTCCGCCGTGCATACCGGGAAGAGGGAGAGAGCGGAGCCTACAGACAGTCTGTGCTTTTTCAAGGGCAGACCATCATAAAGGCAGCTAACGAGACCTTAACATTGATGCTCCTGTTGGTGTTGTGTTCTTTGGGGCCGGCTGTATGTATGTGCATGCTTGTGTGTGTGTGTGTGTGTGTGTGTGTGTGTGTGTGTGTGTGTGTGTGTGTGTGTGTGCGTGTGTGCGGGGGGGGGGGGGGGGGGGCGCGAGCGTCCTCGCGTGCGTGTATGAAGGATGAATCTATTGAGGGGTTAGAGAGCGGCTGGAAGGGAAGTGTGGAGGGGGAGGCTGCCATGACGTGCTGTGTGGTAGTCCTTCGGATCCGAAGATGACGTTAGCGTTTCTGCAGCTCATCGATGTACGCGGAGGTGGCTCTGCAGCCCCAATCTGGAGGCGCAGAGTCTGGAACAGTGGGGGCACTGGGAGTCCGTTGTTGTGATCACTGCTGCTGCTGCTCTGTGACGTTGATCCCTGGCGGCAGTCAGCTTTTGGCGTCGAGTACTTTCGAAGTTGGTAGCGGCTTTGTGAATTGTGGCCCGCCACAGAGGTCGGTCACTGGCGCACTCCTCTAGTTCTTTTGGTTTGAGTTCGCACCACTGGAGGTTTGATTTGGACCGAGTCCTTGTACCGTTTCTTTGGGGCGTCCTTGGTTTTCTCTTGCCGTGCAGAAGCTCTCCATACAGCAGTCGCCTTGGCATACGGTGCTCTTCCATACGGATGACATGCCCCACCCATCGAAGCTGGGCCTTGATGAGCATGGACCCGATACTTGTAGTGTGAGCACGGTCCAGGACCTCGAGGTTGGAAACACGGTCCTGCCAATGGATTCCGAGTATGGAGCGAAGAGCTCGCATGTGGAAGTTCTCCAGCTTCTTGACGTGTCTGCGGTACAGTGTCCAAGATTCGCACCCATAGAGGAGAGAGGGCAAGACCACTGCGTTGTAAACTCTCAGTTTTGTAGTCAGCCGAATGTTGTGTTGACTAAGCACTCTGTTGCGGAGTCTTCCCAGCGCTTGGCTTGCTTTGCTGATTCGGGCATCAACTTCCCTGTCCAGGGAGCCATCACAGGAGATGGTACTTCCTAGATATCTGAAATGTTCAACGTCCGCAAGCTGGGAGTCGTCAATGACGATGGTGGGTGCCGAGGGGTTGGTGTTTGGTGCGGGTTGGTGAAGCACCTCAGTCTTGCCGAGGCTGATTGTCGGGCCCGAAGAGCTTTGAAGCATCGGAGAAGCGGTCAAGCATCGTTTGCAGATCGGATTCTGCATGGGCCACCAGTGCGCAGTCATCGGCAAAGAGGACTTCTTGAAGGAGATCTTTGATGCTCTTTGTCTTGGCAGTGAGGCGAGGAAGGTCAAAGAGGGAGCCGTCCAGACGATAGCGGAAGTAGACTCCCTTCTCCAGGTCTTGGACAGCGTGGGACAGCATGCAGGTGAAGAAGACGTTGAAGAGGACCGGAGCTAAGACACAGCCCTGCTTCACGCCATTGCTGATCTCGAAGGCTTCCGTCACGTTTCCACTGGAGAGGACCTGGCCGGTCATGCCATCATGGAAGAGCTTGATCATTTTCACAAACTTTGGCGGGCATCCAATGCGCTCGAGGACTGTCCAAAGAGCTTCCCTGTTGACCGTGTCAAGGCCTTGGTCAGGTCAATGAAAACAGAGTATAGGGTCATGTTTTGTTCGATACACTTCTCCTGAAGCTGTCTGACAGCAAAATCATGTCGACAGTGCTTCTGCCGGGTCTGAAGCCGCACTGCGCCTCGGGGAGGTTCTGCTCGGAAACAGTGATGAGTCTGTTGAGGATGGCTCTGGCAAAGATCTTTCCAGCAATGGAGAGTAGCGAGATGCCTCTGTAGTTCCCACAGTCGGCTTTGCTTCCCTTGTTCTTGTAGAGGGAGACAATCAGGGCGTCACGGAAGTCATCTGGCATCTTCTCCTCCTCCCAGATACTCCGCAGGACATCGTGAAAGGCTTTTAGGGCGTTGGGGCCTGCCGCCTTGTAGATCTCAGCAGGTATTCCGTCCTTTCCTGATCCTCTACCGGAGCTCGTCTGGAGGATTGCTTTCTGGATCTCTGCAATGGTGGGGGGTACTGCAAGTGTGTCTTGTATCGGCTGCTGAGGGATCTGGTTCAAGGCATCCGAGTCGACTGAAGAGGGCCTGTTGAGCAGGTTGCTGAAGTGTTTTTGCCAGCGCTGGGGAAGCTGCCATGACGTGCTGTACCAACGCACATACTCATGGAATAAAATGAATAACGTTGCCGAGTGAAGGTACCTGTGTTCCTCTCTACCTGCCTCCCTGACACATGGTGTAGGAGTGAAGGTACCTGTGTTCCTCTCTACCTGCCTCCCTGACACATGGTGTAGAGTGAAGGTACCTGTGTTCCTCTCTACCTGCCTGACACATGGTGTAGGAGTGAAGGTACCTGTGTTCCACTCTACCTGCCGGGCACATGGTGTAGCAGTGAAGGTACCTGTGTTCCACTCTACCTGCCTGACACATGGGTAGGAGTGAAGAAGGTACCTGTGTTCCACTCTATCTGCCTGACACATGGCGTAGCAGTGAAGGTACCTGTGTTCCACTCTACCTGCCTGACACATGGTGTAGCAGTGAAGGTACCCGTGTTCCACTCTACCTGCCTGACACATGGTGTAGGAGTGAAGAAGGTACCTGTGTTCCACTCTACCTGCCTGACACATGGCGTTGCAGTGAAGGTACCTGTGTTCCACTCTACCTGTCTGACACATGGTGTAGCAGTGAAGGTACCTGTGTTCCACTCTACCTGTCTGACACATGGTGTAGGGGTGAAGGTATCTGTGTTCCACTCTACCTGCCTGACACATGGTGTAGCAGTGAAGGTTACCTGTGTTCCACTCTACCTGTCTGACACATGGTGTAGGAGTGAAGGTACCTGTGTTCCTCTCTACCTGTCTGACACTTGGTGTAGGAGTGAAGAAGGTACCTGTGTTCCTCTCTACCTGCCTGACACATGGTGTAGGAGTGAAGGAGGTACCTGTGTTCCACTCTACCTGCCTGACACATGGTGTAGGAGTGAGGAGGTACCTGTGCTCCACTCTACCTGCCTGACACATGGTGTAGCAGTGAAGGTACTGTGATCCACTCTACCTGTCTGACACATGGTGTAGGAGTGAAGAAGGTACCCGTGTTTCCTCTCTACCTGCCTGACACATGGTGTAGGGGTGAAGAAGGTACCTGCGTTCCACTCTACCCGCCTGACACATGGTGTAGGAGTGAAGAAACCTGTCCTCTCTACCTGTCTGACACATGGTGTAGGAGTGAGGAAGGTACCTGTGTTCCTCTCTACCTGTCTGACACATGGTGTAGGAGTGAAGGTACCTGTGTTCCTCTCTACCTGTCTGACACAATGTGTGGGAGTGAAGGTACCTGTGTTCCTCTCTACCTGTCTGACACATGGTGCAGGAGTGAAGGTACCTGTGTTCCTCTCTACCTGCCTGACACATGGTGTAGCAGTGAATGTACCTGTGTTCCACTCTACCTGTCTGACACATAGTGTAGGAGTGCAGAAGGTACCTGTGTTCCTCTCTACCTGCCTGACACATGGTGTAGGAGTGAAGGTACCTGTGTTCCTCTCTACCTGCCTGACACATGGTGTAGGAGTGAAGAAGGTACCTGTGTTCCACTCTACCTGCCTGACACATGGTGTAGGGGTGACGAAGGTACCTGTGTTCCTCTCTACCTGCCTGACACATGGTGTAGGAGTGAAGGTACCTGTATTCCTCTCTACCTGCCTGACACAATGTGTGGGAGTAAAGGTACCTGTGTTCCACTCTACCTCTGACACATGGTGTAGGAGTGAAGAAGGTACCTGTGTTCCTCTCTACCTGTCTGACACATGGTGTAGGGGTGAAGAAGGTACCTGTGTTCCTCTCTACCTGTCTGACACATGGTGTAGGGGTGAAGAAGGTACCTGTGTTCCTCTCTACCTGTTTGACACATGGTGTAGGGGTGAAGAAGGCACCTGTGTTCCTCTCTACCTGTCTGACACATGGTGTAGGGGTGAAGAAGGTACCTGTGCCTGTGTTCCTCTCTACCTGTCTGACACATGGTGTAGGAGTGAAGAAGGTACCTGTGCCTGTGTTCCTCTCTACCTGTCTGACACATGGTGTAGGGGTGAAGAAGGTACCTGTGTTCCACTCTACCTGTCTGACACATGGTGTAGGAGTGAAGGTACCTGTGTTCCACTCTACCTGCCTGACACATGGTGTAGGAGTGAAGGTACCTGTGTTCCTCTCTACCTGTCTGACACATGGTGCAGGAGTGAAGGTACCTGTGTTCCTCTCTACCTGCCTGACACATGGTGTAGCAGTGAATGTACCTGTGTTCCCCTCTACCTGTCTGACACATGGTGTAGGAGTGAAGAAGGTACCTGTGTTCCTCTCTACCTGCCTGACACATGGTGTAGGAGTGAAGGTACTGTGTTCCTCTCTACCTGCCTGACGCATGGTGTAGGAGTGAAGAAGGTACCTGTATTCCACTCTACCTGCCTGACACATGGTGTAGGGGTGACGAAGGTACCTGTGTTCCTCTCTACCTGCCTGACACATGGTGTAGGAGTGAAGGTACCTGTATTCCTCTCTACCTGCCTGACACAATGTGTGGGAGTGAAGGTACTGTGTTCCACTCTACCTGCCTGACACATGGTGTAGGAGTGAAGAAGGTACCTGTGTTCCTCTCTACCTGTCTGACACATGGTGTAGGGGTGACGAAGGTACCTGTGTTCCTCTCTACCTGTCTGACACATGGTGTAGGGGTGAAGAATGTACCTGTGTTCCTCTCTACCTGTCTGACACATGGTGTAGGGGTGAAGAAGGTACCTGTGCCAGTGTTCCTCTCTACCTGTCTGACACATGGTGTAGGGGTGAAGAAGGAACCTGTGTTCCACTCTACCTGTCTGACACATGGTGTAGGAGTGAAGGTACCTGTGTTCCACTCTACCTGCCTGACACATGGTGTGGGAGTGAAGGTACCTGTGTTCCACTCTACCTGCCTGACACATGGTGTAGGAGTGAAGAAGGTACCTGTGCCTGTGTTCCAGTCTACCTGCCTGCCACACGTGTAGCCTCTCTGCCTCTGCTTTGTCACCCTGGCTCTGGCTGTATAAGGGAAACGTCTGTGGTGGAACCACACTGACCCGATTACGCCCCCTCCCCCTCCCCCTCTACTATGCATGGAGACTTGTCACGTGCCCTTCCACGAGGTCATTGCTTCCTACCTGTCCCTTGGTCTATACAGCGCTGGTGTGTCAGAGTTCAAAGGTCAAGGTACCATAAACCAGTGGTGGTTGGGGCAGTTAACTGGAGGCTCACCGTGTGCAGAGTATGGCATGACAAAATGCGGCACCCACCCCTCTCCTTCTGCCGCCTTCACCTACAATCACCCTCCCCTTCCCATTGCACACTTATACACACGTGCATACACACATGCACACCTATACACACGTGCATACACACATGCACACCTATACACACGTGTATACACACATGCACACCTATACACACGCGCATACACACATATCACACATGCATGTACACATACACACCATTGCACACAGGTATGCACACCTATACACACATGCATGCATACATACACACCTATACACACATGCATGCATACGTACACACCTATACACACATGCATGCATACACACACACCTACACATACATGCATGTACACATGCACTCTATATACACATGCATGTGTAAAGATTATAAGAAGTGAAGAGGAGTAGGAGATGGGGAAGAGAGTGAGTGGGCACATCCTCTTCAACACCAACACCAGCTCGTTGCTTTCCTCTCTTTTATTTCAAATCAGAGTGGGTTCCAGCCAACCACACCGCCCTCAGGACAATGCGTGCTACAACCACACGGCCTCAGGACAATGCGTGCTACAACCACACCGCCCTCAGGACAATGCGTGCTACAACCACACCGCCCTCAGGACAATGCGTGCTACAACCACACGGCCCTCAGGACAATGCGTGCTACAACACACCGCCCTCTGCCAATGCGTGCTACACGCAACGGTTCCTCACCTGTCACCCGCTAGGCCTACACCCTGGCCCAACAATGGCTATTGCTGTTCAGTCCCTCTACATTTACAAACACCTGATTAACGGAATCGGCGTCACAACATTCACCACACTCTGCTCAGTGAAGAAAATGGTCTCAGAGCTAGAATGCGGGGAGTATATAGCCTCCCAGCCCCTTTCAAACGAGATCTTTAGAGAACCTTTTGTGGCCCGAGTCACATGGAACCACTAGAATGTCTAATGAGGCCAATCTTGCCTCGCAGGGCTGCTCTTGAACTGACATTCTATTCCCCAGGGCCAGACAAACAACGGGCTGACCGTCATGTAAGCGGCTGAATCCGGAGGAGTGCAGAGGAACATCAAGACAGACCCTTTACGCTCCATACCCAGGCAATATCCAGCATGTCCCGCACTCCACTGCCAACGACTCCCCCCTGCGGATATTTACCTCTCTAAAATCTGAAGTCCCACTCAGCAAAGACAACACCCACATACGGCTTCACGGTCTCCCAGGGCTGTCTCCTCGGCCTAGAATTTGTCTTTCAGACCAAGCCATCCAGACCAGCCATGGGCAAAGAGAGGCTGAAGATCTCAGCAAAAGCAACACCAGTTATGATGTGGCTGAAGTCCAATGGCTGTCTCTTCAAAACCAGTCTGCCCAGACCAGCCGTGGGCAAATTGTCTGCTGAGTGACCAGCCTCTTAACTGGCATTCCAAACTACCAGCTAGGCTACCCCTCGCTGTGATCCTATCCTACGTTTGAGGGGTTAGCCACTGCAAACTCTCTGTTCTCAAAAGTTGGGCAGAATCATACCCTTTACATATTCACACATGCACATATACAAACATGCATGCACACCCTCACACTATACACAGGCGTGCACACAATACACATATGCATGCACACATATACACCCACCCATGCATACCCACATGCACACTATACACGCATGCATGCACATCTATACGCATGCATGCATACATGCACACTATACATTTATGTATGCACACATGCACACTATATACACATGCATGCACACATACACATGTACACATACATACATGCACATATATACACACATGCATGCACGCATGTACAAATGAACACAAACAGGCAATCGAAATTATTTACATATTTTAGAAATCTCTTCACACGTGTGAGCAAGTAAAAAGCATAATGAAAATGTTAAAAGCAAGTTTAGGACTTCTAAAGAAGGATAATTTGCATAGGTTTATATGCAGTGCATCAAGGCGTGACCAGTATATACATAGAGAGAGAGAGAGAGAGAGAGAGAGAGAGAGAGAGGGAGAGAGAGAGAGAGAGAGAGAGAGAGAGAGAGAGAGGAGAGAGAGAGAGAGAGAGAGAGAGAGAGAAGATGTATATTCACACCCCTGTGAATACGCCATCTTAACTCCTGTGTAAAGAAAACACTGCCAGGTTTATCATTCCAAATATGGGAATCTATACATAATTCATGACATAATGACGTCAGCCACGTGTGGTTCACACGGCTGTCACCGTGTGTGACAGGACCTTCACCTGAAGAACACCATCACCATACTCTGTGACAGGACCTTCACCTGAAGAACACCATCACCATGCTCTGTGACAGGACCTTCACCTGAAGAACACCATCACCATGCTCTGTGACAGGACCTTCACCTGAAGAACACCATCACCATGCTCTGTGACAGGACCTTCACCTGAAGATCACCATCACCATGCTCTGTGACAGGGCCTTCACCTGAAGAACACCATCACCATGCTGTGTGACAGGACCTTCACCTGAAGAACACCATCACCATGCTGTGTGACAGGACCTTCACCCGAAGAACACCATCACCATGCTATGTGACAGGACCTTCACCCGAAGAACACCATCACCATTTCTGGTACGATTTTTCAGTTGAAGAAAATCATCACCATTTCTGAGACCACTTTCTATTAAATAGACACTAAACTGGAGAAAACTGTCAACATTTCTGATGTCATTGTGAAATCGACACTAAACTGGAGAAAAATGTCAACATTTCTGATACCATTTTCTGTGAAATAGACACTAAACTGGACAAAACTGTCAACATTTCTGATACCACTGTGAAATAGACACTAAACCGGAGAAAATGTCAACATTTCTGAGACCATTTTCTGTGAAATAGACACTAAACTGGAGAAAAATGTCAACATTTCTGATACCATTGTGAAATAGACACTAAACTGGAGAAAAATGTCAACATTTCTGATACCATTGTGAAATAGACACTAAACTGGAGAAAATGTCAACATTTCTGAGACCATTTTCTGTGAAATAGACACTAAACTGGAGAAAAATGTCAACATTTCTGATACCATTGTGAAATAGACACTAAACTGGAGGAAAATGTCAACATTTCTGATACCATTTTCTGTGAAATAGACACTAAACTGGAGAAAATGTCAACATTTCTGATACCATTGTGAAATAGACACTAAACTGGAGAAAAATGTCAACAGTTCTGATACCATTGTGAAATACACTAAACTGGAGAAAAATGTCAACATTTCTGATTCCATTTTCTGTGAAATAGACACTGAACTGGAGAAAATCGCCTACATTTCTGATACAATGTCTCTAGAAAGAAAGACAAAAAAAAACAAAAAAACTAGGACATGTTATAGCACTGCTGACACACAGTGGTCTTCTCCGTTTGTTCACATGTTCCAGCAGTACAGACATAGTCTTCTCTCTTGGTTCACATGTTCCAGCAGTACAGCCATAGTCTTCTCCCCTTTGGGTTTACATGTTCCAGCAGTACAGACATAGTCTTCTCCCTTGGTTCACATGTTCCAGCAGTACAGGCATAGTCTTCTCCCTTGGTTCACATGTTCCAGCAGTACAGACATAGTCTTCTCCCTTGGTTCACATGTTCCAGCAGTACAGACATAGTCCTTCTCCCTTGGTTCACATGTTCCAGCAGTACAGACATAGTCTTCTCCCTTGGTTCACATGTTCCAGCAGTACAGACATAGTCTTCTCCCTTGGTTCACATGTTCCAGCAGTACAAATCTATTATTGGTCTTCTCACTTTCTTCACATGTTCCAGCAGTACAAATCTATTATTGGTCTTCTCCCTTTGTTCACATGTTCCAGCAGTACAGACATACAGTGGCTTCTCCCTTTGTTCACATGTCCCAGCAGTACAGACATACAGTCTTCTCCCTTTGTTCACATGTCCCACCAGTACATACAGTGGTCTCCCTTTGTTCACATGTTCCAGCAGTACAGACATACAGTCTTCTCCCTTTGTTCACATGTTCCAGCAGTACAGACATACAGTGGTCTTCTCCCTTTGTTCACATATTCCAGCAGTACATACAGTGGTCTCCCTTTGTTCACATATTCCAGCAGTACAGACATAGTCTTCTCCCTTGGTTCACATGTTACAGCAGTACATAGTCTTCTCCCTTGGTTCACATGTTCCACAGTACAGACATAGTCTTCTCCCTTGGTTCACATGTTACAGCAGTACAGACATAGTCTTCTCCCTTGGTTCACATGTTCCACAGTGCAGACAGTGTTCTCCCTTTGTTCACATGTTCCAGCAGTACATACAGGGGTCTCCCTTTGTTCACATGTTCCAGCAGTACAGGCATACAGTGGTCTTCTCCCTTTGTTCACATGTTGCAGCAGTACAGACATACAGAGGGAAGGGAAAGGTACAGTGAGGAATGAGGGAATCTGAAGACAGAGGCGCGGGGCAAATGCAGTACAGACATACAGAGGGAAGGGAAAGGTACAGTGAGGAATGAGGGAATCTGAAGACAGAGGGGCGGGGCCAATGCACTGCTGACTCAGAACGGAGCTTCCAGTGGTGTCCAGACAACACCAACGGTAAAATCGGACGTACGTCTGGTTCAAGTGCCATTATTCAGCCAGACCGACCTCCAGCCGTACCCCGCCACGAACAGGACGTCAGAAGTCACGAGAAAGATCTGCTGCTGTCTTTGCCTCAGTACGACATCTCTACACATCCATCATTGACACGACAGTGCCTCAGTAAGACATCTCTACACATCCATCACTGACACAACAATGACCTCAGTAAGACATCTCTACACACCCATCACTGACAAAGCAATATCGATCTGCTGCTGTCTTTGCCTCAGTAAGACATCTCTACACATCCATCATTGACACGACAGTGACCTCAGTAAGACATCTCTACACATCCATCATTGACACGACAGTGACCTCAGTACGACATCTCTACACATCCATCATTGACACAACAGTGACCTCAGTAAGACATCTCTACACACCCATCACTGACACAACAGTGCCTCAGTAAGACATCTCTACACATCCATCATTGACACAACAGTGCCTCAGTAAGACATCTCTACACATCCATCATTGACACAACAGTGCCTCAGCATATCTCTACACACCCATCACTGACACAGCAGTATCGCCTTCACGTCAGAACACCGCCTCAAAGTCTCAGTGTGTAGCACGTGACGACCGACCATATACATGTCATGTCAGTGACGTCAAAGTAATCACCATCTCAATGACGTCAAACCAATCGTCTCAGTGAAGTCAAACTATCACCGTAGACGAGGAATTTGCTAGTGTACTGCAGATGTGAAAACATGTCAAATTACACACACACGCACACACTCACACAGACACAGACACAGACACACACAGACACAGACACACACACACACACACACACACACACACACACACACACACACACACACACACACACACACTTGTGTCACGATGGAGCCGTCATTGTGTCAGAGGAGCACTCCGAAGAGCATGACGTCACCTGCACGTGACCTGCTCCCCTCACCGGCGGCTGGGTCCTGCCCTGATGGCGTCCTTCAGGCGGGCCAGAGGAAGCCAAGCCGTTTGTCGCGGTGGTAGTTGAGCATGGCCAGGCAGCGCAGAACTCGGGGATGTAGGTGTCCTCGTCCACCAACAGGGGAATCAGCTTGCTCTTCCGTGACCCTGACACAGGAACAGAAGGACAGAAGTAAGAAGGCAGAAGGAGGAAGGGGGATAATCCATGACGCATGGAAAGAAGTAAAGGAGGAAGAAGAGGGAGAATGGGGAGGTGGGATCATCCTTGACGGAGGGAGAGAAAAACAGAGAAATAAAATAAAAAGGATGAAGGGGAATAACCCATGACACAGGGAGAGAAGCAAAGAAGGAAGGAAGAAGGGAGACTTGAGGAAAGAGTTGATGGACATATGAAGGGAGAAAAGAAGGAAGAGAGCAGACGACATCAAGGCATTAACAGACACCAAAGGCACTCTTGACGGTCAAGTCACTGGACTCATCCCCACCCCCTCTCACCCCCGTTAAGTCTGACCATGAGTGACCACAGCATTTTATGTACCCAAAAGGAAGTGATAGTATGAACTGGAGTTAAATTATAGGTGTGTGTGTGTGTGTGTGTGTGTGTGTGTGTTTTGTGTGTGTGTGTGTGTGTGTGTGTTTGCTTGGGTTATTGAACAGCAGAGCTGACCACTCAGACTGTTCCATATCTTTTAATCTCCCTTGCATCCTTGAATGGATCCTCAGGCATAGGCTCAAAGATTGTTCCCTACATTTTATACTGTTTGAATAATGCTTTTAGTTTTTCAGCAACTTTTTTCCTCTCCACACTTTTGTTTTGTTCCATTTTACTACCCTTCGCTGGCTGCTTTGGGGGTGCTGTTGGATTCTTTTTTGAACCCTTGGTGGTGAGAACACCACAGAATTATGGACTGTGGTGTGTCTCTATTTGACACCAAGAGCACAGACACAATCAGCGTGTCTCCCTGATGAGTCCGATCCAGCGGACGAAAGGCCTAGGAGCAGGCAATACAAAATGTGCCTTTGAGAGGGATTACGATGGTTCCCTCAGGCAGCCAGTGAACGGCTTCTCATATTTATAATATATTTTTCCCATTTGTTTTCATCTTCAAATTTTATTCTATTTTTTTTTAAAGTTCAAATCTTTGCCAAGTCATTACTATAACGACTGAAGAATTGTTAATCTGCACTTGCTTTCCCCCACCACTTAATTGTTCAGCATATATATACTCACAGCTTCTCGACAAAAACATCCAAAAAAATTACAAAAAAGCTGATAAAACTACATACGAGTACATTAGAAAAAAAGAAAAGGAGCTTGTGCACCAAATGGACCTAAGCGATAGAGTGGAGACAACAGCAGCAAGAGAAGCTTTCATAACACTTAAAGACCACAAACCCAACTTCCTGAATAACCCAACTTGCAGATTGATAAACCCATCCAAATCTGAATTAGGAAAAATCAGCAAAAAAATCTTAGAAAAAGCCATAAAAAACATAAGAGAGAACACTGAACTCAACCTCTGGAAAAACACATACGAAGCCATACAATGGTTCAAGAAACTCAACAAGCAAGACAATACAGTTTTTATAACATTTGATATAGTAGACTTCTACACATCTATAGATGAAGATCTGCTCACCAAAGCTATAAAATTTGCCAGCAAATACACTGAAATATCAGGGTCAGAAATGGAAATCATTTTCCATACAAAGAAAACTCTACTACACAGCAAAAATGAAATCTGGACCAAGAGCGCAAACAAGAATTCAACTTTTGATGTCACAATGGGATCGTATGATGGTGCCGAAACTTGCGAACTTGTCGGACTGTTCATGCTGTCTAACATTCAAAAGAAACTGGGAAAACAAATCGGACTGTACAGGGATGACGGCCTCGCTGCGCTGAATGACAACCCTAGAAACATTGAAAATAAGAAAAAAGAACTGTGTAAAATCTTCCAAAACCAAAATCTAAAAATCACTATAGAAGCAAATAAAAAGATAGTGAACTATCTAGATATAACGTTTGATCTCAACCAGCACATATATAAACCATACAAAAAACCAAATGATACACCTGTCTATGTAAATATCAAAAGTAACCATCCACCTTCCATACTAAAAACAATACCCAGAGGCATAAATAAGAGATTATCCAACCTGTCATGCAATGAAACAGCATTCAATAACGCTGCAGCTGAATATCAAGAAGCGTTACACAAAAGTGGCTACAACTACAAACTACAATATGACCCAGATAATGACATGAGCAGACACAAGAAGAACAGGAAAAGAAAGATCATATGGTACAACCCCCCATATGACGGAAGAGTGAAAACAAATATAGGGAAAGAATTCTTTAGAATCCTAACAACATCATTCCCAAAAGAGCACAAATTATCCAAGATATTCAACAAAAACAGCATCAAATTATCATACTCATGTATGCCCAACCTTAAAAACATCATTGATTCAACCAACAAAATGAAAAGCAGTACAGAGAAAAAACGAGGGTGATGAAAGGAAATCCTGCAACTGTATCAAGAAAGAACAGTGCCCTCTGAGCAACAAATGCCTCTACAACAGCATTGTGTACCAAGCCACTGTAACATCAGAGAACGCAGAAGAAACATATATAGGTATCACTGAAAACCAATTTAAAACTAGATATGCAAACCACAAACAGTCATTTAACAAAGAAAGATACAAAAACCAAACAGAATTGAGTAAATACATCTGGAAGCTCAAAGAGAAAAAGATAGAATACAATATATCCTGGAAAATCATAGAAAGAGCAGCACCATACAACAACATTTCAAAAAGATGTAACCTATGCTCAACAGAAAAGTACATAATACTATGCAAACCACAACTGGCAACTTTAAATACTAGGATAGAAATGGTTAACAACTGCAGGCACAAGTGGAAATTCCTATCAGTGAACAAGAACCAGAAACACACGAAAAACACAGACAGCACGTGATGACAGACAACACAAGCAGTTATAAAACACCGGCAGCACAGACCCACCCATCCTGATGATTGCATTGCATGAAACAGCGCTGTAGATAGTTTTAAACCTTACTTTTTAACAAATATATATTGAAGGGTTTGTCAATTTATAATATATTCCCCCCATTTTCTTCATCTTTAATTTTTTTTTTTTTTTAATTAAAATCTTGCCAAGTCGTTACTATAATGACTGAAGAATTGTTAACCTGCACTTGTTTTCTCCCACTATTAAATTGTTCAGCAGTATATAAAATATATATATATATATATATATATATAATATATATATTATATATATATAAATATATATATATATGTGTGTGTGTGAAAATGTGTCTGTGTGTGGCGGGGAGGTCAGTGGGGAAACCCACCTGGATCCAAGGTGACGGCAAACTGGGTCAGAAACTGACAGGCATCAGAGTCCTCGTAACTCTTGGTCAAACAATGAGCACCTTGCTGTCACACCTGTAACAATGAAACAATCAGCACCTTGCTGTCACACCTGTAACAATGAGAACAATCAGCACCTTGCTGTCACACTTGTAACAATGAGAACAATCAGCACCTTGCTGTCACACCTGTAACAATGAGAATAATCAGCACCTTGCTGTCACACCTG
>JAFLJL010001600.1:35000-45000 GCA_018398815.1 Conus ventricosus | reverse complement strand
CACTGAGAAGTAGGACATTGGAAAGAGGGACACTTGAGAAAACAACAGCAACAATGAAACAACAGCACAAATTTATCAACAATAACACCAAGAAAAGCCGCACCTTGAAACGATGACAAATACAGCAATTAGAACATCACCACAGCAATCACATGTCACGTTTCAGGAGGCACACAACACAGCAATTAGAACATCACCACAGCAATAACAAGGTCACGTTTCAGGAGGCACACAACACAGCAATTAGAACATCACCACAGCAATCACATGTCACGTTTCAGGAGGCCACACAACACAGCAATTAGAACATCACCACAGCAATCACATGTCACGTTTTCAGGAGGCACACAACACAGCAATTAGAACATCACCACAGCAATCACATGTCACGTTTCAGGAGGCACACAACACAGCAATTAGAACATCACCACAGCAATCACATGTCACGTTTCAGGAGGCACACAACACAGCAATTAGAACATCACCACAGCAATCACATGTCACGTTTCAGGAGGCACACAACACAGCAATTAGAACATCACCACAGCAATCACATGTCACGTTTCAGGAGGCACACAACACAGCAATTAGAACATCACCACAGCAATCACATGTCACGTTTCAGGAGGCACACAACACAGCAATTAGAACATCACCACAGCAATCACATGTCACGTTTCAGGAGGCACACAACACAGCAATTAGAACATCACCACAGCAATCACATGTCACGTTTCAGGAGGCACACAACACAGCAATTAGAACATCACCACAGCAATCACATGTCACGTTTCAGGAGGCACACAACACAGCAATTAGAACATCACCACAGCAATCACATGTCACGTTTCAGGAGGCACACAACACAGCAATTAGAACATCACCACAGCAATCACATGTCACGTTTCAGGAGGCACACAACACAGCAATTAGAACATCACCACAGCAATAACAAGGTCACGTTTCAGGAGGCACACAACACAGCAATTAGAACATCACCACAGCAATCACATGTCACGTTTCAGGAGGCACACAACACAGCAATTAGAACATCACCACAGCAATAACAAGGTCACGTTTCAGGAGGCACACAACATAGCTGCTTTATATGTGCATACAGGTAAAGTGATCAAACATCCCCACCTCTCTCTCTCTCTCTCTCTCTCTCTCTCTCTCTCTCTCTCTCTCTCTCACACACACACACACACACACACACACATATATATTAATATATATATATATATATATATATTATATATATATATATAGCTTGCTCTTATGTCTTAAGATTGAAGAAATAGGGGGGGGGATAAGCATTAATATCTGCAGTGGTAGATAATACTGCCTAACTAACAGTATGTGCTTAAGTGGGTGAATGGGGAATAATGAATGCTTCTCAAAATGAGCCTTCAGTAAACTTATAATCTTCTAGAGGGAGACAATCCCAATGGGGAGGAAACTCACTAACATATAACTCCTGGTCAGATACCGGTATTTCGAAACCTGATTGTTTCTCCTCACTGACCACGGAAAGCAGTAACTTGACTCCTCTGCCTTTTTGGTTTTAAGAAGAATGCTATCCCAGAAAAGGCTGGTGTGCAATACCGTAGTATGTTTGTTGAGTTTTCAAAAAACCAACCAAAGGTGACACCTAAGAAGCAAAAGAAAATCATGAAATAACAAAACAAGCAACATTTTCTTGTGAAAAGTAGAAAATATAAAAAGATAACCTCTAAGACACAAGTGCTGAGGGCCAGTTCTTGGAATGAACCCGCTAGAATGAATCCCCATTGGAGATTGTCTCCCCCTTGGAGACTGTAAGCTTACTGAAGGCTCATTTTGAGAAGCATTTATTATCCCCCATTCACCCACTCAAGCACATACTGCTAGTTAGGCAGAATTATCTACCATTGCAGATATGAATGCTTATCCCCCCCCCCCCCCCCATTTCTTCAATCTAAGACATGAGAGCAAGCTTTGTTTATAATTGAGCATTTCTTGCAGTCATTGCAACACCAAACTGCTCTACAAGTTGCTGGAATGGTGCTCGGTACTTTTCCTTGGAATTTTACTAGTTTATTATATATATATATATATATATATATATATATATATATATATATATATATATATATATATATATATTAGAGTTAAAAGACCACTCAGAATTCTAAAAATGCTCAACCAAATAGGGAGGGACATAACATAAATAGGGTTTTAAAATGAAGTGTAAAACCACCCTACAAAATTGTTTCGAGCCAAGTGCTCTCCTCAGGGTATGTATAATCTGGGAACGCCACCAGTGTTATATAGTTTAGTGTGTGGGCGTGTGAGCTCTGCGCGTGTGGCACGTGGCCTGTAGATTTTTTTCTCTTTTTTTGGGGCGCGTTCAGGGGGGACGTGCCAGGGAATGGTGCATTGACAAAGATTTCCATTTGTGCCTGCAATTATTAATCATTTCTGCTTTAGAGTTCAGGGATGCTAGATGGGGTTTACATAATATCAGCCACTTTTCTGTAGTACATAAGTTGCATTTTTTAGAAATGTTGTTGTATGGTGCTGCTCTTTTTATAATTTTCCATGATATGTTGTAATCTATTTTCTTATCTTTAAGCTTCCAAATATATTTACTTAGTTTTGTTTGGTTTTTATATTTTCCATTTTTGAAGGACTGTTTATGGTTTGCATATCTGGTTTTAAAATGGTTTGCCGTGATCCCTATGTATGTGTCTTTATCACTGTCTGTTGTTACTGTAGCTTGGTACACAATGTTGCTGTAGAGACATTTGTTATTCAGAGGGCACTGGTCTTTTTGTGCAATTACAAGATATCCTTTCGTCACCCTTTGGTTGTATTTGTTTTGGTTTTATTGGAAGAATCAATTATGTTTTTAAGGTTGGGCATACATGAGTACGATAGCTTGATGGTGTTTTTATTGAATATTTTAGATAGTACATGTTCTTTAGGGAATGATGTTTTAAGGATTCTGAGGAATTCTTTTCCTACGTTGGTTTTTGTTCTTCCATCATATGGAGGGTTATACCATATAACTTTTCTTTTCCTGTTTTTCTTATTGCTGTTCATGTTATTATCGGGGTTATATTGTAATTTCTAGTTGTAGCCACTTTTTTTCAGCGCCTCTTGGTATTCGGCTGCTGCACTGTTAAATTCTTTCTCATTGCATGACAGTTTAGATAATCTTTTGTTTATGCCATTAGGTATGGTTTTTAAAATGGAGGTGGATGGTTACTTTTGATGTCTACGTAGACAGGTGTCATTGGGTTTTTTGTATGGTTTGTATGTGTGGTCCTTAAGGTCTAATGTTATGTCTAAATAATTTACTATTTTTTTTGTTGGCTTGTACTGTGATTTTTAGGTTGTAGCTTTGAAAGATTTTACAAAGTTCTTTTTTCTTGTTTTCAATGATTTTTGGTATATTGTTTAATGCGGCGAGGCCATCATCTCTGTATAAGCCAACCTGTTGACTGATATTATGTAAACCCCATCAACCATCCCTGAACTCTAAAGCAGAAATGATTAATAATTGCAGGCACAAATGGAAATCTTTGTCATGAAACCATTCCCTGGCTCGTCCCCCCTGAACGCGCCCCAAAAAGAGAAAAAAAATCTACAGGCCACGTGCCACACGCGCAGAGCTCACACGCCACATTGCCCAGGAGGGGGGGGGGGGGGGGGGGGGGGGGGGAAATCGTGATGGTATTGCTAAGTGCCCCAAAGTTGATGTATTATTAGTCAGGCTTAACACACCAAGGTTATCTCTGCACTTATACACGCATATGCACACTCATGCACGCACCAAACATTCACCTCTCTCTGGGAATGGGATGTCACGCATTCGTTTCTCTCCTAACATGACTGAGAACAAGAAATACAATTTCTATGCTACTATAATTAATCATGAACACTCAAAACACACACACAATGAAATATCAAAACATAAAAGGTCAATACTTCCTAATCCCGGGTTATAATAAAAATGACTTCTTACCTGGCCAGGTTTTCACACACACAACCACGCTTTCACACCACACCACAGTTCTTGAACAAGTCTCTTCACGTCTTCTTCAGCACTGCTTGATGGTGATGCCCTTGGTTGACTGGCTCCAGGCTTCAGGACTGGGTCATCGTGGTCGTCTCTGGGATCTCGACGTCGAACTCTTCTTCTTCGTCTTCTTCACCCACCTCTGGGTTCAAATTCAGTTTGTCTGTCTTCACCCACCTCTGGGCTTCTAACTTAGTTTCCTTCTCTTCCAGCTTGTCTTTAACTCTAAGACCTTGCTGTCTCGTCTATCTCCAGACCACGTTTCTCTCGACCCTTTCTCTGTCCTGCTCACACTCCTCTCCTCTCTCTCTCTCCTATCCCTTCTCTCTCTCTCTCCTGGTGTTGTTCTATCATCTGACCACTTCGGCCTCCTTCACACAGTTCGGCCGTGTGCGATGGGTAAGGTACCCTGGTTAATTGGTCTATTACCTATTTGTATACTACGTACAACGTCCCTTTGCCTCCAAGCGTCTAATGCCTTTTGTGAGAGGTTTCACGCTCCTTGACAAAAATTCCCCCCACTCGAAGACAATGCCCTGCATAGGCTAAAACTTAACATTCAAGGAGATGAAACTCTCATAATTTTCCCATTTAAACCAGTGCTAATATCGGCCTCTCATAAGCCTACTTACACCAGAGAACGCACGCAAGATGTGTCTTGCAACAAAAATTGGAGGAAAAATCAATACTTACCTACTATCCCAAGCAATATCAACATCCCCCCAACTGGAATCTCCACCAGCTCCTAAGTCGTGTGGCCCATATTAAGATAAACCTTTATGCTTTCTTCGGAAATTCTCTCCCCTTCTCTTCTTACACGTGGCCCGCAACCACAGCCACGTCTGCATACTCGATACTGCAAATGGACACACGCTCCCACTACCTGACTCCTCGTAAGACCATTTTATTTTGGCCAACATTTTGGTTAAGACCAGTCTGATCCCCCTTTCTGTTCACACACCTTGCCTACCTGCGGCATGTGCTGCTTTGTGCTCTGATCCGCTGATATCGCCAGGTTACCGTGCAGTAGTACTCTCGCGTCACTGCTTTTGTGTGGCCTTCTTAGCGTGTTCGGAGAGGGCCCGAGGATGACGTCTCATGTCTCTCCGACATCAAGCCTTTCTGCATTGCCTAGGAAACGGGACAACCTGACTTCTTCGTTTTTCCCGATGCGAGGGAGTAAATTTCGGTTACATATGCCATCCTTTATCTCAACCGATCGGTGCCCTCCTCACAACTTTCTTCTGTTCTGTTGTGAGCGAGGCCTAGACATTTTTCTAAGCGAGTAATCGCCGTTTGCTCTGCTCGTAAGTGAGTGGGAGTTGGTCTCACCGGGTCACGCTCCATGTGCGTCTGTAGTGATTGACTGCCTGGGCCTTTTTCTCACGTGTTTCCTTTTCTCTGATTCGACACAGAGTCAGCGTTCCTGGGTTTCCGTACCACGTGCTCCTGGAATGCTCCCAATTACCAAATCATACGGCGGACTTAGGAACAGCCAAAGACTGTCACTTTCCACTATAAAATGGTTGTAGCAGTAAAACACCTGGGCCGTTTTGAATTCTGCTTCTGTTCCATCTATTTGTCTACACCTCTGTGGTTTACCTGTGAATTGTTCCCTTCTCAACCCAGGGGTCTCCTTCACATAACTCCAGTGAACCAGAGTCTCTAATGACATTAACCACAATTGTCCCCTACTCTGCCTTTGTGCAACATCCATGTTATCGCCTGAATCTGTGAAACACACAGCACAATCACCAGACAAATTACACTGTCAATCTTGTTATCTTTTTCTACCTGCCTCTCTCTTGGCTGTCCTCATTGCTGCTTCTTTATGTGGACTTGTATATACTTACCTAGCCTATAGTGCCCTGTCTTTTGCCTCAGAAAACAGGTACGCTCTTTCCTAGCCACGTGGCTATTGGTTTCACCCTTGTTTGCTCATCGTGAGCCGTGGGATATGGGTGTGTACTACTGACTCATTATGTGGAGTCATGTGCTGGCCTTGCCATCCTCTCTGGAATATGCTTCCGGGATTTCATCTTGTTCAGGTAATCACGCCTCACTTCCCGGTAAGTCTCAGCTTGTCTCGAGTACTTCAGCTATTGTGGTTTGCCCTTTTTCCTTAATGTGGATTGTGTGGCCGTCCACAACCATCAAGGATCTGTTCCTTCTGCACCAGTGTCTTGAGCCTTTTCGAAATCACTGTCTACTACACTAAGTTTCAACCCACTTGTTGAAATAGTGGTCCAGTCTAACTCTGATCTGTGTGTATGTCTCACCTGTTCGATTATCGCCTCGCGAAACTTACGCCAAAACCTTCTTCGTCATATCATTTGCCTTTAGTACTGCTTGTTATCACCTTGTCAAATTCTCTCTGATCACCTTTGCGGTAAGGTGGTGGAAACAGTGTGTAACGCACGACCTGTCATCATGGGCAGAAAGGTATATTGCCCTGTCATCTTCGGGCCAAGCCCCTCGTGCTCGGCAAATCGATTCAACCGACTGATTAGGCATCGTTCTCGAATCAGTGTTTCTCTGAACAGTGGAAGTTTTGGTCTAGGGTGCGCAAACATTAGTCTGCGCCCTACCCTGAATCAGAACTGGTTGTCGAATTTCACTACGATTTTCAGCTTTATTCTTTCAAACTCAATTTGTTTGGCTAAAATCTCTGATTCGCTTCTGCATTCGCAATTGCAGCCGCACTCTCTGATCTGCCTATAGCTCTGGCAGGCTGCACTCTTCTGCATATGCTCTAGCTGTAGTATGACAGAGCACTCTTGCATCTGCTCTCGTTTTAGCAGCGGCACTCTACTGCGTCTGCTGCATTTGCTTCGCCTTAACGCAAGCAGTTTCAGCCTTAAGTCTCTCGGCCTCAGCATCTGCTTTCACTTTGCAGCTGCACTCTCTGCCTCCTAACGTTCCTTTTCAATATTTCATTCTTTCTGCCTTTCATCTCTCTCAGTCTTCATGCTGAGTTTCAATGAATCTACGGCAGTTCATCTCAGGTAGTTCCAGTTTGCCCTCTAACTATATCAGTTTCTCATTGGGAGTTAAAACTTTCTTCAGCCTTTTTCTTTTCTGATATGTTTTTGCACCACTAAATCTGTTAACGCTTTTAAACCCAGTAAAATGTTGTACACAGTTTATCTACTAAACGTTACGAGGTCACCAAACCAATGGTAGTGTTCCTAAAACCAAAGGAGCCTTTAATCCTTAAACCACTGCTTCTGTGAGAGTTTATGACTAGAAACTTGTTCTTCGTTTCTTATGAACGACTTGATTATAACAACCCCCCTACACACAAGTCAATACTCAGCAATCAAGAACTAAAGGAAATAATCTAGATGAGCTAATTAAATTTGCCTTTAGTGGAAGCTTCACTTTGTTTCCTCCTGAATCTAATTTGGGCCATGCAATCCTGGCAGGCTTGCCACTTTGTCCAGGACGGGGGAAATCGTGATGGTATTGCTTAAGTGCACTAAGTTGATGTATTATTAGTCAGGCTTAACACACCAAGGTTATCTCTGCACTCATACACGCATATGCACACTCATGCACGCACCAAACATTCACCTCTCTCTGGGAATGGGATGTCACACATTCGTTTCTCTCCTAACATGACTGAGAACAAGAAATACAATTTCTATGCTACTTATAATTAATCATGACACTCAAATCAGACACACAATGAAATATTAAAACATAAAAGGTCAATACTTCCTAATCCCGGGTTATAATAAAAATGACTTCTTACCTGGCCAGGTTTTCACACACACAACCACGCTTTCACACCACACCACAGTTCTTGAACAAGTCTCTTCACGTCTTCTTCAGCACTGCTTGATGGTGATGCCCTTGGTTGACTGGCTCCAGGCTTCAGGACTGGGTCTTCGTGGTCGTCTCTGGGATCTCGACGTCGAACTCTTCTTCTTCGTCTTCTTCACCCACCTCTGGGTTCAAATTCAGTTTGTCTGTCTTCACCCACCTCTGGGCTTCTAACTTAGTTTCCTTCTCTTCCAGCTTGTCTTTAACTCTAAGACCTTGCTGTCTCTTCTATCTCCAGACCACGTTTCTCTCGACCCTTTCTCTGTCCTGCTCACTCCTCTCCTCTCTCTCTCTCCTATCCCTTCTCTCTCTCTCTCTCTCTCCTGGTGTTGTTCTGTCATCTGACCACTTCGGCCTCCTTCACACAGTTCGGCCGTGTGCGATGGGTAAGGTACCCTGGTTAATTGGTCTATTACCTATTTGTATACTACGTACAACGTCCCTTTGCCTCCAAGCGTCTAATGCCTTTTGTGAGAGGTTTCACGCTCCTTGACACACATACTAAACTATATAACACTGGTGGCGTGCCCAGATTATACATACCCTGAGGAGAGCACTTGGCTCGAAACAATTTTTTAGGGTGGTTTTACACTTCATTTTAAAACCCTATTTTAAACTAGTATATATATATATATATATATAATATATATTATATATAATATATATATATATATTATATATAGTTAAAACAAGTTAAAAGAGGAATCTTAAAACTATCTACAAATTTGTTTCAAGCGTGTTGCGCTGTCATCACTCCCTGATGACAGCACAACACGCTTGAAACAAATTTGTAGATAGTTTTAAGATTCCTCTTTTAACTTGTTTTAACTAATGTTGCTCCCCAAGGGGTTGAGCACTTTAAAAATTGTTTTAGGCATTTTAAATATACTGATCTATACACACACATATATATATATATATATATTATATTATATATATATATATATATATATATATATATATTATATATATATATATATGTGTGTATTGTGTGTGTGTGTGTGTGTGTGTGTGTGTGTGTGTGTGTGTGTGTGTGTGTGTGTATTCACTCAAATACTCGCTCATTCACTCATCCACAGAAGCAAACAAACATACTGACAGACACAAAAAGACAAAGTCAACCAGTGTCAACCGAGCTCCCAAACAGTAAATCCCAAACAGTAAAAAAAAACCATGTCAGAAAGGTCCCACTCTGTTCAAAAAATGAAAAGACAAAGACAATCAGTGTCAGGAAGCTGCCAACCTGTTCCAACAATGACAAAAGACAAGTGTCAGAAAGCTCCCAACCTGTTCCAACAATGACAAAAGACAAGTGTCAGAAAGCTCCCAACCTGTTCCAACAATGACAAAAGACAAGTGTCAGGAAGCTGCCAACCTGTTCCAACAATGACAAAAGACAAGTGTCAGAAAGCTGCCAACCTGTTACAACAATGACAAAAGACAAGTGTCAGGAAGCTGCCAACCTGTTCAATGTTGAGCATCAAACACAACCGTTTCCGACTCTTCCTCAAGGCCCCGATGGGAGTCTGCAGCGCCACCTGGGGAACACCTCGCTCTCCACACCCATGTCCTCCAACGGCCCTGCCGCCCCCAAACCGACATCCCCCAACCTTCGGCTCCCCGTGGGGCCCCAGCGTCGGTTTCCCACCCAGCACGCAATGGGACCTTTCGAAGACCTGGACACTCATCACCAGCCGACCTTGGGGGGGTCCTCGGGAGGCAACAGGCTGTTGGGGGCCTCGCTCCACTCTAAAACGACGCCCATTTTTCCCCCCGGGAAAGCAAAAAAACCCCCGGGCATCGCGGTGAAACGGCTCCCGGGATCTTTGAGGTGAAGAACTCTTCCCTCCTCCCGCCTCCCTCCCCTCGGAGGCGTCTTTCCGGTGAGGGGCTTTGGGTCGTTGGGGGGATGGTGTGGCGGTGGCGGGTCGCCAGGATGTGGGGGAAGGAAGGTGTGGGGGGTGGAGGAGACACGTTTTCCCTGGCCCCAAGGCCCTCCCCCAATCGGCAGACCTTTACGAGCCCCGTGGCACATCGTCCGCGCTCCCAGCCGCCATCGGTTCGGGCACCGCGGAAGGATTTGGAGACGAGCCGTCCCCGCGGTGCTGGACC